>BQNB010105617.1:0-23567 GCA_026074375.1 Tanacetum coccineum
AATATGAATACTCTTACAGTATTAGGGTTACAAAGACCTTGAAGGTATCAAAGATTGATAAAAACTATGGTTTGGTTCATCAATCTCTATGCCCTATGACCTCCTTTTATACATCAAGGAGTCCTACTCGGCTTACAATAGTTTCCTAAGTATATACAATATTTTCTATAAATAACTAATACATATCAAGTAAGCAGTACTAACTTACACTAGCAGTAGTAACTTTTGTACTAGCAACACTAACTACTTAGAATATTTTCTTGAGCAGTAGTAACTCTTCAGCAACATTAACTTCGAGCAGTCTTTGTACTAGCAGTAGTAACTTTCACTAGCAGCAGTAACTTTCACTAGCAGCATTAACTTTTGTACCAGCAGTAGTAACTACTTAGTATATTTTCTTTGAATTTCATGAGCATCACTAACTTCACCAGAGCAGTATTAACATAAACTTGAGTAGCAGTAATTCCAACAACATCAAGAAGACTTTTAATCCCAATAATCCTCCCCTAAACTTGATATTATTGTTCAAAATCATCAAGTTTCTTCATTTAAAGTTTCATCAACACCAGGAGGATGCTTCCAAACACTTCTTTGCTTCTTAAGTTGTTTTATGATGAATTTACAGCCATTTCACTTTCATAATCAATTTGAAGCTTCTTTTCCAACATCTGTGAAAGTGTAAGTGGTGCAAGCGGATACTTCTTCTCTACTAGTATGTGTTTAGTTACACATACCTTCTACCTTTAAAAACAAGTTAAAATAACCAAAAACGGACTTAAAATGCCAAAAATATGCTTGTTTTGCTAATTGTGTTGTGCAGGAACGGATATCTAAGAAAAGGACGAAAAACGAAGCCAAAATGACAAAACCGGGCACGGAATGGAAAAGCGTGGAAAAGCCAAAGTCAAGTCAAAGTCAACCCCAACAAAGTCAATGGTCAAAGCCGAAGCCGTAACCGAAGAAATGTTAAATGGGCCCACCCGTACCCATCTAATGGGCCGGGTCAGCCCATTTACACATTATATGAAGACTTAAAAAGTCCATAATCCCTTTTTATATAACTCCAGGGACTGATCTTGCCAACCCCAGAAAGTTGTACCACCAAAGGACTTCCTTTGCAATAACCTTACACACATTCAAGGACCAAAACTGCCAACGTCCCAAAGATATATTAAACCACATGGACTAAAATTGCAATGACATCTATAACCATGAGGGACCATTTTTGACAAAACCACAAACCCACACCCCTGTTTTTGAAACACTGTACATCTTCTACAAAGTTTCCCCGCCAAAACTTATAACCCCCCCTCTTATCACTTTCAACCTTGATTCCTATTCCCATAACAACAAAAATGTCACCACCACAAACCCCACCTCCTAGAAGTCAAAGTGACAGCTTGGCAATCCTATGTGATACTATTGGGCAAACAAATCGATGGCTGTGATGATTTTGAGTGGGCACCAAGATAAATGAAGGGCAAGGATTGCTTTGTGTTTCTACTCTCATAACAAACATAAGACTGTTTTGTCTCTACAAAGAAGCACACGAGGGCAAGACCAAACCCTAGCTTATTTTGCTATATAAATCTTTTGTAAGCCCTTGAGGCAAGAGTTAGTTTTTTAGTGTGTAGTTTTTAGCTCAGTTTCAATTTTTAACTTAGTTTGCTTTTATGTACTTGTACTCTTTCTTAGTTTAATGAAAATTCAGTTTAACTTTCACATTGTGTTCTAAGTTACTTGTGTTTCTTTAAAAACCATATAAGCTCTTAATATAAGCACTTTATAATCTGTTTTTAAAAGCTTTGATACAAAAATTTAAGAAAAATTAAAAGGAAAAAAAATCACTGTTTGATAAGCTAAAGGATGAATGAGCTAAAATTAATGGCTCATTGGTATGCTTAGTCTAGCTTATTTATAAGCTTGAGTAGGTTTTAGAGCTTATTTAGTTGGACATAATCCTGTTTTGAGCAAGGATCAAGGTATACTTCTTTTAAATTTTTGCTTAAAAGTTACTGTAGCAAGCTTATTTTTAGCTTATTTATGTCTTATTTTTCTTATTTGCTCTTGCTTTTTACTTTTTAGTGCTTAACTATGCTTGTTTAATACTGTTCTTTTAAAATTTGTGCCTAAACTAATCTTTATAAGTTTAAAATCCGTTTTTTAAAAGTATAAAGGGGTGTTTGGGTTAAGCCCAAAATGGGTAGAAATGGGAAGGTTATGGGTTGGTGTCAATTGTCCAACTTTGGCTTAAGTTATTAAGCCATGGAGTCTGTTTTCCAAGTTTTTGAGTTCAAAATAGTATTTTTCAAGATTTCTCATGATTTCCCTAAGTCTGTTAGTTTTCAGAAAGAGTCAAAGAGTTTATTTGCTTAAGGTTTAGAAAACAGGAGTTATAATTCAAAAGTGTGTCATTTGTGAGTGTCTAAACAAGTTTTAAAAAAGGGTCTTGAGTCATTTGTTTCCCTAAGTCAAAACTGCCAAATTTTTGTGTCATCTCTTAGTACAAGAAAAAGCCTTTTTCACAAACAAAAACCAGCAGGTTTAACTTGTTTTTAGCAAATGGAATTTTGAATATAAGCTCTTCTTAAGCCCTTTTTAATCTGTTTACACTTTATTTTTCACTTTGAGCTTATTTGACAGCTTATTTTAAGCTGTCAAATAAAGCCCCTTTTTTTTGGTACATTTCCCCTGGTGCTAGGGGCTCATTTTCAAGCCCACTTATCTAGCTTATTAGTGAACCTCAGCTCAAGCTATTGGCTTTCATAGAAAGCCAATAAGCTCTTTTATAACCTACCTTTGTTTCAGACCTTAGGACCCCCTTTTTTGTTGCTTATTTTTAAGCCCAAAATGTGCCCCTAGGTTTTCTTTCTTTCAGCATCCTAGCTTATAGCTTATTTGATTTTTAGCTTTTCTGTCTGTTTTTATCTAGCTTATTTGTTTGCATAGAGCTTATTTAGGTTAGGTTAGAAATCCCTTTCAGCTTATTTGTTCAAATGGTATCTTAATAGTCCAAAAAGTCAAAAGCCATAAGCCATTTAAGCCTTAGCAGCTTATAAGCAAACTGCCAAACAAAAAGCCTCCTTTTTCAAGCTTATTTTTAGCTTTTCTCAAAAAGCTGTAGTTATGAAAAATGATAAGCTCAAGGTGTTTATCAAGTTTGTGTAAAAAGTTTTGAAAAAAAAGAGGAGATATGGGGAAACCCGGGTGAGTAAGGCTCGAACCCGGGTCTCAACCCTCAATACACCCCTTTTATAACCAAACCTCTTACCGCTGTACCCTTGGGTCTTTCTTTTCTGTTAGACCCTTGGGCACTTGGATACTTAAGGGTGTTTTAGCCCGTTTGGCTATAACCTCTTTTGAGCTTATTTTCGGCTTATTTATAAGCCGAATTTTGGGTTTCTTATTTTTCTTAGGATAGTTGTAGGGTAAAGTAATTTTAGTAATTTTTTTAGAATTTTTAAAAATAGTTTAGTATTTTTTATAATTTAATTTCGTTAAAAGTTTTAAAAATTCATAAAAAATACAAAAATTATCAAAAAAATATTTTTCTTTTTTAGTCCCCTAG
Organism: Tanacetum coccineum; assembly: GCA_026074375.1. Classification (NCBI taxonomy): domain Eukaryota; kingdom Viridiplantae; phylum Streptophyta; class Magnoliopsida; order Asterales; family Asteraceae; genus Tanacetum; species Tanacetum coccineum. Next base: position 3,569 of record BQNB010105617.1, read on the forward strand.
AGTAGTTTAGAAGTAAAAATTTCTTTGTAGGGTTAATTTTTAAGATTTTAGGTTTTTGACCCCTTGTTCGGGATTCCTGCTCTCGTTTTTCAGCTTAATTTCATAATTTTTAGGTTTTTCTCAATCGTTTTTGTTTGTTATTGATTAATTTAGCTTTCTACTCTCTCAAATCATTAATCTCATTCAAACTCCAATTTTCCGACTGTATCGATTCTCCAGCACAGCCTCGTTGGGGATAAACGACCCGGGGATATTCTATACTACTCCTCGGTTTCATTGATTGTTTTTAGATTATACTTATTATATATATTTTATATTTTATTATATATTATATATAAGAGGTGTAGTTTAAGAATTCAACCAAATTTTTGGCGCCGTTGCCGGGGAGGCTGTGAAGCCGACTATCGTTACGTTTGTCAAGTTGTGTTTGAATCTGTGAATATTATCATATAAAAAACCAAAAAGTACAAAAATATTTTCATTTTCTTTTTAGTATAATTATCATATAAAAAAAACCAAAAATATAAAAACATTGTCTTTAATTATAAATAAAATTCACAAATTGGTAAAAATACCAAAATATAATATTCTCAATTGAGGTATTATCATAATAACTTCCGGTGAACTTTTTGGTTCCCAACTCGAACAAAAGATTTAAAAACTTGCCTTTTGTGTCACTTGCGAGGTACGGTTCACCTTTTAAAAGATAAACAAACTCTAAGAGGGGTATAAGGCGGGTTGTTCCGAGGAACTACGACCCTAAAGGAAAAAGGTTTTTAATAGCTTCGCGCTTTCCTATCCTACGCTCCTTGTGCGTTTTTTTTTCTTTTCGAAGGTTACGAGGAAGTTGTCGATTATTAGGTTTAAGTTGTCTTTTTCGCTGTTCGTTATTAAAATAAATTGTGAATCTACTTTTGATAAACTAAAAAGAACAAAAAAAAATATTAGTGTAAATTTTCTTTCTTAGTGTATGCACACTCGTTCCCAATCTACGTATCTTTCATACATCCAACAAACACCAGGCCCCACACCTGTCGTTTCGGAACAATTTATCTCGGAAGAACTATTTGAAAATCCGATCCCTAGCTCCGATGGATGATAACCGGACTATGGCTCAGTTGCTTAAAGCACCCCGGGGTTACGAGGATGCCATCGTTGTGCCCGAAATCACCGCGGACAACTTTGAGCTTAAGCACGGTTTGCTTACCCTCGTTCAAAACAAACAATTCTTTGGACATGACAAAGAAGACCCTCATGCTCACATTCGATTATTTCAAAAGAACCACTTTACAATGAAGTTTCCGGAAACGTCCCGTGTACGTTGGTAAAGCTTATGCTTTACCTTTTTCGCTCGAGGGGGCCGCGGATTTGGCTTGAAAAAAGAACCCCTCGATCAGACTTAAACAATGGGATGATCTTGTCTCAAATTCATTAACAAATTTTTCCCTCGTCTTAATCAACAAAACTTCGAACACGGTAATCACGAGATTTCAACAAAGATGTGATGAGTCGTTTTATGAACGCTGGGACCGATTTAACGATTTCTAGGGCATGTCCACATCAGGGATTTTCAGAATTGCATCAACTCGATACAATACTATAATGCCTTGAACGCATACGATCAGATTCGTATAAAATTCCGTTCGAGGTCTAGGGGGGGTTGGCAACTTTTGGATAATATGCCTCGTGATTGCCTAAGAATCATTTTGAAAGCAAATCAAAGTTCGTAATTCGCGTAACAACCGCGTTGTTGCCAAAAGTGAATGTCGAGCATTCTTCACCCCGGAATCTCTTCCTGAGGTTGCTGAGTTGGAAGATATGGTGAAAGCTTATTCTTGATAAGAAAAATCAATCTCCCGCTCCTACTCCCGTCAAAGCGGTTGAGGAAAGTTGTGTTACTTGCGGTGGTGCTCATTCCTACCAAACTTGTCCAGCCACCACTGGCAATGTTTATCGAGATAATATTCAAGAATATGTCTCACAAGCAGCCGCAGCTAACTACAACCAAGGAAACATCGGTTATCGAGCCCCGATTTCAAATCAAATTCGACCTCACCGCCAGGTTTTTTCCTTACGTTCAAAAACAATCATGTGCAAAATCTAGGAAACAATCAGAAATCGTTACACCAAAACCGAGGAATTTTCAATCAAGTCCAGCTTACCAACCCCCGGTTCTTTAGCAAGGTCAAATCTATCGACAACTCAGGTTGCTTCAATCTCCTGCTTATCAAGTCCGCCTATCTGCTACAGTTCCTCATACCAAGGCGCTGTCTAAGAACGATTTGATAGCTACGTAAAGCTATGATGCGTTTTATGAGGAACTATGCAAAACCAAATCAGTTTTTACAAATCAAGGTCAAAACCACTTGCAAAACTCATTGAAACAACTTGGCTATTCAAATCAAAGCGCTTGTAGATGTAGGTTACTTTATCAAAATGAATACGCCTCTACTTGGGAACTCTCCCTAGTTACACTGTTATAACCCGAAAGAGGATTTAACAGGGTATTACCACTCGAAGTGGTGTAGCATACAAGGGACCTCACGATTCATACTACCTCCTTCCTAAAGTGGATAGAAAATGAACCTGGTCAAAAGGATACGATTGCCTACCTACTAATAATAGGAAGCAGACCGAAGAATCTAACCTTGGTCTTGACCCTATTGTCCATCATGAATCAATCTCTGAGCTAAATGCTCTGTTAGTGCATTCAAAGCCTAACCAAAAAGCATTAATTCCATTTCCTGCAAGAGAATGATGAAAGATGTCTGTGGAAGAAGCTAACGTACAAATTAAGAATTCTACAAAATCTTTAAGGGATTTGAGTTTCGAAATTAGCTTTCGGATGCCTTTGATGTTATGCCAAAATTCGCCTCCGACTCTAAAACTTTAATCAGAAACAAAGAAAAGTTAAGTGAAATGGCTAGAACCCCATTGAATGAGATTGCTCAGCGGTCCTCCTATACAATGTTCCAAAGTAACTTGGAGGACCCTGGCCCGATTTCTTATTCATGTGATTCTCCGGGATTAATGATGAAAGCCTGGCCGATCTTGGAGCAAGCATTATCTTATGCATATTCCGTATGGAAAAATTCTCTCTCCCGAACTAACCCCGACTTGGCATGACGCTAGAGCTAGCGGATCGATCAATCTTGAACCAATTGGTTCGATGAAGACGGTCTATGTAACGGTGGGAAAGTTCCATTTTCCTGCTGATTTCTGCGGTAGTCGATTTTATGCCAGACCCCGAGTACTCTAATTCTTGGGAGGAGTTTCTTAATGACCAGTCGTGCCTTAATCGATGTATACGAGGGTGTATTAACCCTTCGTGTTGGCAGCGAGGCCATTACATTTAATATAGTCCAAACTTCGAGATACACGGCTATTCAATCATATGATGCGCAAACCGAATGTACGTCATTGATATGGCTTGTGAAGAATCTCTTCAAGAAGTTCTTGGTTTTCTAAATGTGATCTCTGAGTGGAATCCCACTTCCTTACTATGATCAATCGTCTCTAATGTTCTCGACTTTAACTCCCTTCGGGGACAGTGATTTTCTCCTTTGCGAAGAAGCATGACTCCTTTTCTTGCTATATAGAGGATGATCCAAACTTCACCAAAGTTATTGATCCAATACATATTATGACCTTGATGGGGAATTCTTCTCCATCGAAGCAATTCTTAATAGTGGATCATCACCACCACCTCCCAATCAAGGAAATTATTTTCCGGAACTCGAAAAGATCATTAAAATTTGTTTTGAAGCAAACGTTTCAGTTAATGAGCCTGAGGTTGAACTCAGGACTTGCCACCTCATTTGAATATGCTTCTTTCGGAGGGTGGACGACAAGTTTTCCGTATAATTGGAAAATATTTAAAGAATGAGGAAAAGGCAGCTTAAGCGAGGTTCTAAAAGTCCCACAAGCGAGCATCGCTTGGAAACTTTCTTGATATCAGGGTATAGACCAGAGTTTTTTACACAAAAATTCTCATGGGAAGGAGACTACGAACATCGGTTCAGCATCAAGGTCACGGGTAAATCCAAAAAATCCACGCGTCAACAGAAGACTTGTTGAAAAATAATTCTTGACGCATTGATAATTTATACGATCATCTGACAGTCCTGGGTAAGCATTGGTGCATTGTGTACCGAAAAAGGATGGCTTATGACCGTCGTCAACAATGAAAATGACTTTACCGACTCGATTGGTTCAGAGGGTGGAGAGTATGCATTGATAATAGAAAGTTGAATGAGGCTAACCGGATAAGGACCAACTTTCCACTTCCCTTCATGGACACAAATGCTCGAAAGACTCACGGGGACAACCAATTCATTGTTTCCCGATGGATTTTCGGTGTTATTTCTAGATTCTAAATAGACCGAATGACCAAGAAAGACCACCTTTACTCTGCACATACACGGATCATATGCCTTTCCGTCGCTTGCATTTGGGCTATGCAATGCACCTGGCACGTTCCAACGATGTATGATGGCAATCTTCCACGACATGATCGAAAAAACGATGGAAGTGTTTATGGATGACTTTTCGATCTTCGGGGATTCTTTCTCTACATGCCTATCCCATTTGGATAAAATGTTAAAACGGTGTGAAGACACAATTGGTCACCTCAACTGGGAGAAAGAAAAGCCATTTCATGGTAAGAAGGCATTGTTCTTGGACATAAAATCTCTAAGTCGGGACATTGAGGTCGACCGAGAGCCTAAAGTTGACGTTATCGCCATAGCCTCCCCTCACCCGACTATATGAAAGGTTGTCCGAAGTTTTCTTGGACATGCTGTTTTTATTCTTCGTTTCTTTCAAAGAACCTTCTCATAGAAAGCCCGCCCAATGACTACACCTGCTTGAAATGACACTCCATTTTTCGTCTCAAAAGGAGTGTATCGAATCTTTAATACACTTAAAAGAAAATTGACCGAGGCTCAGATTTTGATTGCTCGACTGGGATTTTGCCTTTCAAACTAATGTGTGATGTAAGTGATTTTGCAATTGGCGAAGAGGTCCTAGGGAACTACGAAAAAAACACTGATATGCTTACCAACCAATGTCACTATGCCAGACAAAACCATGACTGAAGCTCAAGCACAATACATTACGACCGCAAAAAAAAGAATTGCTTGCCGTAGTGTACGCTTTTGAGAAATTTCGGTCATATCTCATTTTGTCTAAGAGCATAGTGTATACCGACCATTCTGCTATAAAGTATCTCTTCGCTAAAAAGGATGCTAAGCCAAGACTGATGCGGGGTGTGGATCTTTTGCTCCAGAATTCGATGTTTTCATCCGAGACAAAAAAGGACGTGAGAATCTGGCCGCCAGTTCATCTTTCCAGACTTGAGATCCATCTATAGTAAAACTCGAGACTAGGAATCACGAACACGTTTCCTCTCACCGAAACTCTTGGATCGGTTTTGTCTCTTCGTGTTGATAGACACCTTGGTTTTGAGATTTTTTTGCAAAATACCTTGCGGGGAATTTCATATTGTCCAGGGAATGTCTTCCCAACAGAGAAAAAAAAGTTTTTCAAAGATGTCATACACTACTTCTGGGATGACCCTTCGTGTTCAAATATCTCGTGCGGATCAAATGATCGGCACACCCAACTTACCGATCGAGGAGCCCGATAACTCTCTAAGTATGGGGGATGAGCATCTTAGCACTATTCCAGAAACGATTCAGACGAATTAATAAAGTCTAGTGTTGAGAACCTTGTCCTAATCCCAAGTGAGTTCGAGGGTATTTCCGACGATACGTGTGATGTGCCCGTTTGTGAAGATCCTTCCACTTTTGATGCTTTGAACGATCATTCTGAGATTTTATCCGATTCCAATGATGATGGTACTTCGAGTGATGACGATGATTTTGAGGACATAGAGTACGTTAGATTAGAGGAGGTGAATGATGTTGACCAAGAAGAGAAAGAGATTGACTTAGTTGATATTCTTCAAATCCAAGACGTTATTCTTCGTGAGAAATTGTTGAACATTAGTCGTCTTATTATTAACATTGAATCTTTGAAAGACAATCCCATTCCTAATCGTGTGCTTAAGTCTCCCTTCTCAGTCCTTATCTTCGTCACGGATAGTAATTCGTTCTTTGAGAAGTCTGATACTTCTTTCTCTTTTTTGGATAACTCTTTACCTGAATTCGAGACTTTTAGCGATCATACGGAAGAGACGAGAAGTGGCAGTACCACTACTTATGCTAATAACTCTCTTCCCGAGTATGAGTCATTTCTTTTTAAGATTGAGCCCGATCAGGGAGGGTTGATTAGCATTGTTATTTCTGATAATTCGAATGACCCTCTTTTGGAACTTCCCGAATTTGAATCATTTCACTTTGATCTTTATGATGATCCGTCATTTCCTCGTCCTCCTCCGAAACCACCGGATGTTTAGATTTGCTTCAATTTTGAGCCCGATGCACCCATGATAACCAATTTTGATGAGCTTAATGAAGACGAATGTTTTGACTCAGGGGAAAGTGAGATTGTTTTATCCTCAAATGTTGAAAATGACGATTCCTTCACATTTGTCATTCGGACTTTTCTTCCATTTCTCACCTACCATGCGGATTCTCCTTTACTTCTCTCCATCGGGAGTGAAGACACCATTTTTGATCCCGGTATCTCCACTTAGAGCCGGTGGCATCTCATCGGGATGGAACTTTCATGTGCTTTAATGTTTATCCAAACATTAATGAAAGCCCAATTGAGAATTTCTTTTCCACTTGCTCCCCCATGGACAACTTAATTCGGGGTCGAGTCAAGCTCGTGACTCGGTTAACAAAAACAAGCGTTCTTATCTTCTTTTCTATTATCTAACAATTAATGTGAGGAGGCTTGCCCTTTTCCTTTCTCGTGTTTCATATTTTGTTGGTTTGTGTTGTTTTGTCCAGGATACCTAGATTTTAAAGACTCTTGTGCTCATGGTTTTGTCCATTTATTCGAGCTTCGTATCCTCAGCTTCATTTAGGGAATCCGGTATCCTAAAATCTTATCGACTAACATTTATCTTTAGCATACTTAATAAACGGCTTTAGATTTGCGTAGAGACCCCTTTATATCAAGAATATGCATTGGAATTAGTATGGAGGAATCTCACATTGAGGACAATGTGTAGTTTTAGTATGGGGGGGAATCTATCAATTTGATTGTGCCTGCAGCTGTTGTTTTCACGTAATCCTGTTTTTACCACCAAAATTTCAAAAAAATGAAAAAATTTAAAAATTTTCAAAAAATAAAATAAGTGATTTGTCACAATTTTGACTTTCCTGCTGGGTAGAATAAGAATAAATTTTGACTCGATCGAGCGTGTTGAGCTCTAGCTTGTTCCTTAACTTTTAGGCTAAGCGTTCGCGAATCTTCGCGAAGAACGAAAAACGATAGAGTTAAGTATGAGTTGGATGCTAAGCAAGGAATATTTGGAAATCTTAAGAGCTCATGTATGTAATTTGTGGCTTTTTCTCCCATAAGCTCCTAACCGGATTAATATACATGCTATTTTTAGAGATTAAACCTAAATCAACAATTTTTATGTAGTATATAGCAAAAAAATTTAGTCTTAGTTCAAACTTATAGTTGAATTTTTCAAAAAGAAGTCTTCTCTAAATAAAGTTTAAAAAAATGACTTCTCTATATAAAGTAATATATATATATAATATATATATATATATATATATATATAAATATATATTATAATATATATATATAGAGGTAAGGTTAAATAAAAAGAAAAATATTCGTGATGAATGATAAAAAGAAATTTTTATTTTAAAAAGTCTCGTAAAATCCAACAAAAATTCCATTTAAATCAGGTATGTTGGTGCATAAAACATTTGTAAAAGAAGTTTTTCTAATAATTAGTTTTTATATACTTTTTTAATGCGCAAAAAAGAAATTTTGATGCACAAAAAAATTTTGAATGCACAAAATTTTCGCCTTGTTATAGTTTGATGCGAATAAAATTGTTGATGCAAAAAGTCACAAGACTTTGGCTACAAAAAACGCATTTTATCTGATGCACAAAAATCGATTAAGTTGCACAAACATTTTTTTAATAATTTTTTTTCGGCAAAACTCCATCCACTTTTAGAAAAACTCCTTTCACACACCCAACCTTTATCCAATACGGCACCGAACATAACACGAATCTTTGTCGAATTTTTTCAAGAATTTTTTTGAGAACTTATTTAAAAAAAATAAATCTTTTTCATCCATTCTCCACGAATATTTGTCTTTTATTTTGAACTTACTCAATATCTATACTATATAATAATATATAAATATATATATATACACTGGACACACACATTATATATACGATCTATATAAATCATACATAAATACTATGTATATAAGTATATATATATATATATATAATATAACATACATATATAATATACCACACACATATATAATATATATATTATATATATATATATATAATAATATATAAATATATATATACGACACACATATATATACAGACATCACCAATATAAATATACATACATATAATATATACACATATATATATACACATATATATATATCACACCACTCACCTACACCCACATGGCGCAGTGACACACAACACACAACACACACAAATATATATATATATATATATATATATATATATATAGACATAAATTATGATATATATAATATATAGCACATAATAATTATGAAAAATGAACAAAAATATAATAAATATAAACGTGGGCTAATATAAGTTTCTGCATCTTGCCACGGCACTCCACAATACCGATGTTACCAAAAGCCTTCTAAAGAAAGCCATAGTAAAAATAAAAATCCCAAACATCTGACAGACATAAAAGTGTATGTCGCATCTTGCCGGTCAACGAACCGATAGGTTGCACAGCCTCTAAAAGGTCGAGGGACCGATGTTGCAGCCTTCTAAAAGGTCGAGGGTTACAATTGCATAAATGTTATGTTTAATATTAAGTGTGAATTAATAAATAGATCTCTTTTTGTTAAATTTAAATATGCTTTTGAACTTTGACTATTCTATTTTAAAGCTATGTATATACGGGAAACCTGAGAGTTTTTGAAACCTAAGGTCCGTGAGTCCCGATACTAGTCTCTGTGGGGTGTCAAAAGCCTGATCACTTAGCCGCAAGGTTGGGATGTGCCGAGACGAAAGTCGCTACATGGGATGATCTCGTCTTCAAACTCATTATTCTCAGGTGGAACGTAAAGCATAGAATTTTGCAAAATATTGATCCATGGTTAAAATTCAAAATAGCACATTCACCTAAGATATATAATTTTCGGGAGTGAAAAGATCACAAATTGCAAATATGAGTAATGTTAGCATCTTAACTGATATTTAACTATGATTTCGTTTTAAGCTTGGTTTGGAGCGAGTGAAAAGTCGAGAACGATGAATTTATCCTTTTTTGGGGCATTTTCGGATCGAAATGCATCTTGTTCTATGATCCCTAATGGTTATGAAAATAAAGAAAGTCAAATTAGTTAGTCGCTAAAATATTAAAAAAAAGAGAAAAACAAAAATATTAGTGGTAATGAGCGTATATCTTCAATAATGGTAAAAATGGGGCTTCTCTGAACTCTTGATTCTTTAATTCACCTCGATGGACACTTAGCTACTTTTCGAGGTAATTAGTTGAAGGGGATCGATATTCTTAGTTTTCTAAGTGCTTACTTATAGCATTGCGTGAGGACACGGCAATACCTTAGTATGGGGGATTTTGGTATGTGTCTAAATACACATACTTTTTACCTTGAAAAACAACCCTAATGACCAAAAACATAATAAAAATTGCAAATATATGCTTGTTTTTGTGTTTGTGTATGTGCAGGTACGGATATTAAAGAAATGGATAAAAATAAAGACAAAGCAGACAAAACCGAGCACGAGAATGAAAAGAGCGCAAGAAAACGAGTCCAGCGGTGCCCTCAGATCTTATTGGGCTAGCCCGTAACCCATTTTATGGGCCGGGCCAGCCCAAACTATCATAAACCCAAAATAGCCCAACAAAAGCCCAATACAAGAAATGAAATTAATCCTAAATCTGATATTAAGTGGTTGTGACATCAGCGTGACGTCATTGTCACGTGACTGGAAATTAATTGAGAATACATCATGTGCCAGCGCACTATCTATGAAATGGACGAATAACAGCTTGACACGTGGCTATGGCAAAATTTATATCTTCAAATTCATTTCATCTCAAGTTGCAAAAGAAATCTGTTGGCTCATATTCGATGCGTACAAGGTACGCCTTCCCTTTGGACACGTGGCTCGATTGGACCGGTTGGATCATGAATTTTTGCAGCGGCTATCCGAGGGACTCTCAATCAAGGCCAATGATTGGCCAATTGATGACATAATGATTGGATACAATTTACAAAATCACCCCTCTTCACCCTTATAAATTAACTCGCCTCCCTCACACTTTTGGGGGAGAGTCATTATTTTTCTTTCTTTCTTAGTTTAGATTTTAGAATTTTAGCTTATTTTCAATTTTGTATTAGCTTATTTCATTTTTCTGGCTTAATGTAACCGATTTAAATATTCAGCTTATTAAGATTGTGTATGAAGAATGTGGTAAGTTTAATGGAAATCATGGTTGTTTTTTTTATTTTAGCTTATCGTCTCATTTATTCCTACTTTGTTGCGTGCTTATTATATAAGCCATTTTTTCAGCTTATTCTCTAAGTTTATTCGTTCAACTATTCTTAAAAACTAATCCTATAAGCTCGAAATAGCTTATTTGATTGCATCTCCTTTGTTTTTAAGCATTTTCGGATAATAAGCTCTAATAAGCATAGATCTAGCTTATTGATGTGCTTAAATTGTTTAAAAGTTTTTAGGAGCTCATATTTTCTGATAAAATAAGTTTCTAATCAACTTATTTGGATTGAAGTAAGCTTAAATGGTTAGATCGAACTTTTATGAGCTTATGTGCTTATTCGATTAGTCATATGATTCGGTTAGATGCTTATTGCTGGAAAGACTTCCAGGACCCTAGCAGCTTATCCTAGGATAAGCTGGAGCTTGTTGATAGATCATAAGAGCAATTGTTAAGCCTTGTTTAAGCAGAGGCTACTGTAAGTTTCTCATTTTATATTTCATAGCTTTAGAACTGCATTGTAGCTTAATTTAGCTTATTGTCTGATTAATTTGTTTAGAATAGCTTATTCGTGCTTATAAATGTTAACCTGTGCTTATTCTAGTAGTTTAATGCTTATATATTAGCTTAGATCTTAGTTTTTTTATGTTATAAAAACTGACAAAAATACCAAAAATATTAGCATAATCTTGTAGTTTATCATTTCTACTTATTCAGTAGGTTAAAACTGCTTATTAGGTCTATTATAAGCTGATTATCATCTGGTATCTCTAGTTTGTGCATTAAAACTCATCTTCAAAACTTAAAATGATTTTTGGACTTTTTTAAGGGGTTTTTCTGGGGGGTTATTATGGCACCAGGCCAGTACTAACTCAAGTTAGTTACTGCCAAGATCCATTAAGTCCTTGATTGGTTTTCAAAATTCATTATTTGGTTTATATGATAAGCGATTTTAAAGCTATTAGTAGCTTTGAATTAGCTTTCATTAATAAAGAATTAGTTTATGTTAGTACTGTTAGTTTAAGCTAGTTCTTATTAGCATCAATAACTTAAAAAACAAGTAGTCTGATTTGTTTAGAATTATTGCTCATTTGCATTTAGTTTTAGTGTTTAAAAAGTTATAGAAACTATCTCTTTAGGTCTGCAATAGTAAGTTATTATCATATTCTGTATCCATATTTTTAGTGTAGCAAACTGCAATCAGCATTAAAAATAGTCCCTCAACCATATTTACAATTTCAACTATTCATATGATTAATATAGTTATATTAGGTCTTAAAATATCAATCTCAAGTAAGATTTTAGGTCCATTGGTTCAATGCCCGCTTTAGCTTATTTTTCCTTTAAAAGTTTATTTGATAATCTGTTTTTATGCTCAAAATTTGTAGTTTGTCTTTTGAAAATCCACAAATTTTCTCAGCATTTATAGAGTAATTAAGCCATGTTTAAAAGGAGCTTTTTCATCTTAAGTGCATTTAAGTATCAAAATAGTTTTCCAAAGTTGATTTTAGAAGCTTAAGTCATAGGTTAATCTGACTAAAGTTAGATTGAGCTATAAGGATCTGTTTGCATAGTTAAAAATAAGCCCAAAGTACTAAGTTTTTGTCTTTGTTGTTTTTCAGTTTTTCACTAAGAGCTTTTTCAAAATCTTTAGCTTATAGCTTATTCTTTGTGCTCATTTTTAGCTCAGGTTAATTTATTAGGTTAGTAATAAGTAGTGAATAGCTTATTTAGTCTTAGTGTAGCTTATTTCAGTATTTAGCTTCTTTAGTTTTGTTAAAAAGTAAAAAATAGTTAAGTGTTATCTTTTTTCCCCCCCAGTTTGTTTAAGGCATTTCCTAGCTAATTAGATTTTCAAAAAAAAGTTGTTTTCTCAAAAATGGCTTATTTTTATCTGTTTAATAACTTTGCTTTTTAGGTTTTTGCCAAAAAAATTAAAAAAAAGAGGGGAAAACCAAGGAAAGTCGGAGGTAACAAGACTCGAACCCCGACCTCCAACTTAAGCTTCAAAACCCTTTTATAAGCCTTAACACACACTCTCCTCACCAACGTGCCCTTGGGACTTTTACGTCCAGGTTTGCACAATCAAACCTTTTAACCCTTTTTTTAATTCTTTGTATAATAAGCAATTCGATTGCTTATTGGAATTTTCCCGGCTTATTAAGTTTAGCTATTTAGGATTTCTTATTTTTCCTGCATCCTGCTTATCATAAGCTATTTAAAAAAAAAATAGGATTTTTAGCTTAAAGTTTTCTATTTTTCGTGAATTAATTTAGTTAAAAACTTTAAAAAATCATAAAAAATAGAAAAAGAATCAAAAAAATAATTTTCTTTTTTACAAAATTTTCTTTTATATATCAGTTCTTAGGTTTAAAATTACTTCCGTAGGGTAAATAGTTTGCAAGTTCCACCCCACTTTAAAAAAGAACGTGGGATTCGATCCCCCTTTCTCAGTTTTCTGTCGTTTTTTTGCTTAATTTACTCTCGGTTTTAGAATTTCCTTACCTTTTATACTTAATAGTCATTTATGATTGAGAAAAAAGTTTAGAAAAAGCATTTAGTGTTTAAATCTAGTCAATTCCTTATTTGTACGTTTTCTTTAATTACCGTTATTTGTTTTAAAATTGCTTAGTCGTTAATTTTTCTTGCTTGCTTTAATTGTTTTTAATTGTAGATTTAGAAAATTAATCCAAAAAGTTTGAACCAATTCAAGTCATTGTCCAAATAACAAACGAGGTCTCAATTTCATAAGTCTTTGGGAAAACGAAATAACCCTGTAATCACTTACCGGTAAAAAAAGTGTAGTATTTTTGTAAATTTTTCCTATATACAATTGTCCTCAGTAGTTTTTTGGAATTTTCTATACTTTGGATATTTTTAAAATTACTATGTATAAACTATTGCACCATAGGACGCACATTCTTTCATATTCACAATAAAGTAGATCGAGTCCATGTACTTCCAAACTAGATTAAATGCTTGATCACGGTGAATATTTTAGTATAGATCTTATGTGATCTTAGTTAACCAAGGTATGTTAGATAGCTTGATATAAGTAGTGTGGGTGAAGTGAAGTTGTGAAGTTGTGAAGTTTTGAAGGTTGTGAAGAAGTTGTGAAGTTGGGAAGAAGTCGTGAAGTTGTAAAGTCGTGAACAAGTCAGGAAGTCGTGTTGTGATAGATTGTTTCTACTAAGATAGAACAACACATATATGCTTTATCTCATAAATTACGGTGTAAAGCAACCATTGTGTACGGTTTCTCTTCCTAAGGGAGCTGTTGAACTATTGAAGTAACTAGCGAAGTTGGTACTCGGGAGTGGAGGTAAGGGCGAAGAGGTGCTCGTGACCGACACACTATAAATCATCGTGTCCGTTTATTGCATTCCTTTCACCTTATCTCTTTAACCTTTATAACTCTCATTTAACGCATAATAATTATACAAGTCAATAGTTTGGAATGTTTATTGATTATAATAGTTAATTATGTCTTAAATAAATGTAAATATTGATTGTTGGTTTTGTATTGTTGTAAATCAATGTAGATATAACTTGTATGAACACTCATCAAATTAGTAACACACTTGATCGGTAATTTGATACGAAACATTTTAAGATTTTTAATGGAAACGTATTCAAAAATATTAACCGAGCTAAGTATACATTGTTTGTAATACTTGATCGAAAGAAAGACTTGATTTTAAGGAAAACCGTATTCAAAAATTTGTTACAACCATTTTAACAGATGTTGTATTAAAAATAAAATTTATGAACGTATTTTAAGATTTATAATGAAAACTTGATCGGTATTTGAAAAATGGTGTAATTAACTTTTCAAAAATGTTAAACTTGATTTTTGAAATGGGGAGGAAACTAATTTGTCTTCAAACAAAACCGAGCTAAGTATACATTGTTGTATCTAATACACAAAACTACGACAAGTACGTTTATGTGGTATGCTATGTGATTATGTGCACTTCTTTATATCTTAAGTTAATTATTAAATGATCGTTGCTATTTGTAATTAAGCTAATTGAATATCTCAGCACATGTCCATGTAAATACTATTTGTTTGTAGCTATTTTTTTTTCCGGATAGAATAACTAGAAAACTTAATAGCTAGATTCTTGCAATAAGATTGCAAATTGTTCTTTGGTCATTGGCATATAGGCATAGATCACTTAACTTACAAATGTTACATAAACATCTTTTAAATCTTCGGTATGGGAAATCTATTTTAGGAATAAGATTTCAATACTTGTCAAGTATATTATGAAATTATTAAAAACTAGTCACTAAATATTGTCAACGATTTAATCTATTTTCAACAACACGTTTAAATATCACAACACATTGCTTGGTTGACCTTGTGTTGTTCAAACAAAAGGAAAGATTGTATTAATACATTCAATACTAAGAAAAAGAGAATGCTTGTGCTTACATGGTTCTAACATACACATAATTATATTTTTTTTAAACGTATAGTATTTTACAAAAGATGTGTGTTGTATAAAAGTGGTTAGAAAACTCATACTTATAAAATGTCAAAAACTATGTATATTATACATAACAACAAATACTAATCTTGGGATTAATGGAACACACTATTTAAATATTTATCTATTTTCTTTTAAATGAGTGTTCGTGAGGGTCAAGAAAGATTTCAAGAATATATCAATTCATTATTCAAATTATGGTTGATATATTTATCGAATCTAATTGACAAGTTTTTGAGTATGGACAAGAAATCGGATTCTTATTTGTTTAGTTTCAAGATTATATCAAATTATAATAAAAGATATTGTCTTGCATCTACATACTCTCTATCACAGCTAGATGGTATGAAATTAATTGCATCCGTATGTAGTATTACAAAGAATATGCATTGGATCATAACTCACACTTGTATTGATAATGCCATATTGAGTCTACTTGTCCAATAGTTGTGTTCCAAATATTAGTCTAATATGTTTAATACATAATGAAGTAGGATTGACAAATTGGATGTTTCGTCCGAAATATTCAAGAAATTTACATTGCAATGCAATTGCTAAATGTGTCATTTCTGAAAAACCAAACACGAGCCAATTTACAACATATGTAATCTTTGCTCATACAACTTAAAAGCACAACTTAAAACTCATATTCATATTTGACTAAATTCTTAAATAAGAATGTTATTCTTATTTATTCACACAAGTAAACATGATGTTTAGAAAACATTATGTTTAAGGAATTTATGAACTCATCATATTAAATGATTTATAAAGGATAATATATATCCTATGCATTTTATTTTCTTCGTAGCATTGTGTTATAAGAAAATACATTACAAAAATATAAGTTATTAGAATTGAAAAATAATCTATCAAAATATGTATCAATGCATAAACAAGTAAAAATACACTTATTCAAATACTTATCTAATTATGATATACAACATTGATAAGGATATTAATTTTAGAGAAGTATATATTTTTTTAAACATTTATTATTAAAGAATCACAAACTCAATTAAGATAAATAATATTGATGAGATTCACTCCACATGGCATAAAATTGACAATTCTTAAAACACTCTCATATTAACATATTTGTCATTATCACAAATAAACCATCTCTTGGCTTTTTGAAAAACAAACACGTAAAAATCCACATGTGAACACTACACATGTATATGAACTAAATATAAGACATCCATTAAATCAAGCAATATGTAATCGAAATTAATCAACCTATAGATCTTGAATAAAATATTAAAACATCTTGCTTACGCTTATATTAGAATTCCACACATCTTGATTAGGATTATGCGAACCAGAATTAAAGTATATTAGTTGAGTCATATTAGGTCTTCTTATGAAAAGAATAAAACAAAATTTTATCTTTGCTACACTTTTATTAGGTCAATATTAAGAATTCTATTTTGTATAAACATAAATTGACTTCTTTCTGGAGAAATCTATTGCACTAGAATCATTTGACCCTAAAACGGTTGAATTGCTTTCCAGGCGTGAAGTGGTTTTCGGTGTATAACCCGTAAAAATGGTCGTGTTTAGCCTGAATTGAGCACCACTAGTGATAGTCCCATCCATATTCATTCTTTAATTTGATTAAATGGCTCTTCCTAAATATGCCTAATGATAGTATACATCGATAAACTTTGTATCTCATTAGGATTACACACTAAGCACGTGGAGGGAGGGGGATAATTGAAATTAGACTTTTCCTTAGTCAATCAAGACAAACAACCCTGACATCCTCACCAAAACCACTCAAGACGTGAGCCGTTTAATAATTTTTTAAGTCTAGGTCTAGGGATGTGAAAACAAATCTCAAAAACGTGTCATTCTCATTTTAATATCTTGATTACTATTAAATACATTCCGATAAATCTCGACAAAAACTTTAATCATTTTCATTCAGAAATGTTTAAGCATTTTAATTCGCGAATGCCAATAAAATGCCACTTATTATTTCATGTCCACAAGTCGTTTCACAAAAACCTTAATCATGCCTCTATTATTATATAGATGGTTAATATCTTCCGTCCACATTTCTGTTACCACCTTTAAGACAACCTCGTACATCGTTGTGTGATTTGTTCAAACAACAATCCGCAATATCGAGAAGAGCTGACATAACTTTCGCGGAAGAAGTTCACGTATGCCTAACCGTCATCCATCATGAATTGTCAGCTCATTCGCTTCCGTTGTTATTTCTCTTCATTTATTCTTTTTATTCCACAACTTATGTCCGGATGGGCACGAATTAAAAGGGAAGTGAAAACACACATCTTTACATATATCCTTTAACCAAACACTCTCAAGAACTCACATAGGTGATCCTTGTTCATTAGAAACCACAAGATACACTTCTACCATACACTCAAACCTCATAACTATTATTCACTCTTGTTAGTGGATCATTAAGTTCTAGTACATCCAAAATAACCAAATGAAATGAAAAACCAAGTCCCATCCTTACTACAATCAACCTCGGCTTCAACCACTTGTCACATTTCTACAATAAGAATCACCATGTCACCATTGCCCACAAGTGAATTTCGTAATGAAATGCGTCTTATCCTTATATCCCGACACTCATAAGCATGTGTGCCTATGTTGTCAAAAGTCAAGTGAATTTTGTAATGAAATGCGTCTCATCCAATCATTTCCACTTCTCAGCTAGTGAAGAACACAAAGAAGATATACAACCTTTAAAGTGTTGTTGACTCATCACAATAACATGTCTTCCATTGGTCCATTTCCCTTTTTTGGGAAAGTGAAGAAAACAAAGATGATATTCAACCTTGAAAGTGTTGTTGAGTCATCACAATAACGTGTCTTCCATTGGTGTCTATTTCCTTTAAGGTATGATTCGGTTATGGTGGGGGTCCATTGGTCCATTTCCATTTTATTTGGAAAAGTAAAGAACACAAAGATGAAATCAACCTTTCAAGTTGTAGTGAGTTATCAACAATGCTCCACCATTTCACATTTCACCTTTGTTCATCAACAAAACAACCATCTCAAGAAATAATCACCCCAATCAAGAATTACCAAACCCTTACATTTAAGGACACCCTTTCCCACATCACCACAAGTGCCTTACATCCTCCATATACCCATCTCACCCATCAATTTATATGTTACTCCACACTCCAATCTCCAACCTCAATGACAAACTAAATTTCAACAACAACCAACCTCCATCTCTCCAACAACAAAACAAAATTCCCTCATCACGCTTACTCTCAAAACCTACCAACACCCAACAAACCTATAGTCAACACCTTCCCTTTCCACTAACGCTCATCCTTCTTCATTTATGTTTCCTTAACAAATCATCCTTATTATCAACAATTAGTTCGACCTAAAGTCTTACTATAATGTTATCTTAATACATAGACCCCCGAATGAAAAACATACATAATGCTTTAACAAAAAACCATGAGGATTTAGCATCCTCTCAATACAACATTAGTCATTTAAATCCCATTATCATAATTTGGTTAGATCATGATTACAATAAGGGAATTGTATGATCGAGTCTAGCTTCTAAGCAATTGTCGTCGGCAATCTTATCATTGGTACCAAAACATTTTCCAAGCTTAAAACATTCAATAATTTTTTTTAGTTGTTTGTTCTTTAGTGCCACCACATTAGAGTGCATTACCTAAAACATACAGATTTGTTCCCACTAAGGGTCTTGCATATATACTATCATCATGATTAATATATAATGGCATTTTTTCTACTAACTTTGTTTTGTCTCACTTTTCGTTACTCGATTTCCTTGTGCCACCATTCAAGGACAGACGCTCGATAACGCTCACCAAAGGTGGAGCATTTGCAAATGTCCAAGCCATTACGTTTGCAACCGTTTAAGACATCTACACATTTTTTTATGTGTCTTTCATCCCCTATATTTTTTTGTTGCGCGAAACTAACCATTGATGTAGGTTAAGAGTTTGCAACTAATTTGATCCATGAATCCGCTTGAGTCAATGTTCAAGGAATGTCATTGTATTAAATAAAGTTGTATTGTACACAAGTGGGAGAGATCTTAAGTGTGTGCAAGGAACAACATATAACAATATGATTATTAGTTTCTCTTGACCGCAAGGTAAGGAAGCTAATCATTCTACTAGGACTTAAACACACAAAGGTTTTGTTGTCCTATTACAATTAAATGTCAAGATATAATAGTAAGCTACTTCAACATTTTGACTAAACGATTTTGTTGGTAGAAATATTGCGATATTATTCTATATATTCTCTTTATGTTTTAGTGATGACAAACATGTAACTTATAACACATAACGTAAAGTGCTTAAGTTACTCGTAATCACTAGTCATCAATTCGTCAACATCTTTCGACGTCTTAAGTTTTCTTCAACAATTAATTTAAGTTCGCACCCGACGTAAATCACTAAAGGTATGAACAAACAAACTTTAATTTATTGAATGATCAAAGAAATTTTTTACTTTTCTAAACCTTACATTTATAAAATGGGACAAACATTTTAAAATATATACAAAACATTTTTGTATTTATAAGAAATGTTTTATTCAAAATAAATATTTTGAATTCAAATTTTCCACCTAGAAACGGCTAGAAAGTTCTAGAAAAACCTTCCCCACAAAAGGACAAAAAATGAAGCGTCTAAAAAATGGGCGGGCCCCTTAATTAATTATGGGGACCGGCCATGTATAATTAAGGGGGCCGGCAAAATAAAAAATCAATACTTTTGCCTATAAATAGTAGACTGTTTTCACAGATTTTTTCACCTCTTGGCACACAGTTTTCTCAGATCTAAAAACCTTCTTTCAAATCCTTTCCTTTGATCACTTAACTTA
>BQNB010105618.1:0-20179 GCA_026074375.1 Tanacetum coccineum
ATACTATATGTCTCTTGGGTAGGGATGAAGTGTGCGGATTTGGTAAGGCGATCAACAATGACCCGGATTGTGTCATGTCCGTTTGATGTTTTGGGCAGTTTTGTGATGAAATCCATTGTGATTCTCTCCCATTTTCACATAGGAATCTCCGGTTATACCAGTAAGCCGAATGGCTTCTGATATTCCGCTTTAACTCTAGAGCATGTTAAACACTTTCCAACATACTCAGCGATGATTACCTTCATGTTAGGCCACCAATAGAGTTTCTTAAGATCCTGATACATCTTGTCAGAACCCGGGTGAATAGAATACTTTGATTTATGGGACTCATGCATAATCAAGTCTTTTAGATTACCAAAGAGTGGTAACCAGCTTCGGTTCTTAATACAACGAGTTCCATCAGGACGTATTTCAAATGCTTTATCCATTCCTCGTAAGTTTTCAGCCTTGATGTTTTCTTCTTTGAGTGCTTTGGTTTGAGCTTTAAGAATTTGTGAGGGTAAGTTTGGATGAATGGTCATAACTAATGATCTAACTAGGAGTGGTTTGATTCATTCCTTCTGGCTTAAGGCATCTGCTACAACATTTTCCTTTCCAGGATGGTAGCGAATTTCACAATTGTACTCTGCAAGCAATTCTAACCAACGACATTGTCTCATGTTCAACTCTTTCTGATCAAGGATATGTTAAAGAATTTTATAATCAGTGAACACAATACACTTTATACCGTATAGGTAGTGTCTCCAAATTTTAAGAGTAAACACAACTGCTCCTAATTCGATATCATGAGTGGTATAGTTTTCTTCATGAGGTTTGAGTTTTCAGGATGCATATGCAATAACTTTCTCTCTTTGCATTAACACCGCTCCCAGACCTTAGTGGGATGCATTACAGTAAACAACAAAATCGTCGTTTCCTTCTGGTAATGCTAAGATTGGATCTACATAAAGCTTCTATTTTAGCAGTTGAAAAGCCAATTCTTGGTCTTCGCCCCAGATATACTTTTTGTTTTTATAGGTTAATTCAGTCAAAGACTTTGCAATCTTTGAAAAATCTTTGATAAATCTCCGATAATAACTGGCGAGTCCTAAGAATTAACGTATTTCTGTGGGTGTAGTAGGAGATGTCCAATTCTTAACTGCTTCAATCTTGGCGGGGTCAACATGAAGTCCCTGACTATCAATTAAGTGTCTAAGAAATTGCACGATACGAATCCAGAAATCACACTTGGAGAATTTGGTATACAACTTCTCTTTCTTGAGTAATTCTAGGATTATTCTCAGATGATTTGCGTGCTCTTCTTTGTTACGACATACGATTCATGAGATCCATGAATACAGCAGGCGCGTTAGTTAAACCAAATGGCATCACTTGAAATTCATAATGTCCATATCTTGTTCTGAAAGTAGTCTTGGGAATATCTTCATCCCTGACTCTCAGTTGATGATAACCTGATCTCAAGTCGATCTTTGAGTAAACACTCGAACCTTGAAGTTGGTCAAATAAGTCATCGATCCTGGGTAATGGGTAACGATTCTTTATGGTAAGTTTATTCAACTCCTGGTAATCGATACACATTCTAAAAGATCCGTCTTTCTTTTTAACAAATAAGACAGGAGCTCCCCAAGGTGAAGTACTTGGTCGAATAAAACCTCGGTCTGCCAACTCTTAAAGTTGGTTAGATAGTTCCTGCATTTCTGAAGGAGCTAATCTATAAGGTGCTCGGGCTATAGGTGTCGCTCCTGGAATTAAATCGATTTGAAATTCTACTTGACGAATGGGAGGAAGGCCAGGTAGATCTTCAGGAAAAACTTCCGGGAATTCTCTGACTACCGGTATGTCTTCTAGTCGTTTCTCGTCCGACTTCTTTTCCATTATTTGGGCTACAAAAACTTGACATCCCCTGGATATATACCTTTCGGTTTTTATGCAGGATATGAGATTTAGTCGGGTTTTACTTCGGTCACCTCGAATGATTAATGTTTCACCGTCGATGGGAATGTGGATGACTTTCTCGTCATAAATGATCCTAGCATGATACTTGGATAACCAATCCATACCAATGATGACATCGAAACTACCGAGTTTAATTGGCATAAGATCAATTTTGAAACGTTGTTTTAACAAGGTCAGTATTGCACCCTGAATAACAGTGTTTATGCTTACTATGTTTCCGTCAACCATTTCGATATCGTAAAAGGTATCTATTGTAATGGGTGGAATATTTAGCTTAGAGGCAAGAGATATGGATACGAAGCTTTTATCGGCTCCATAATCAAATAATACTCTAGCTAGATGTTGGTTTAGAAGGAACATACCCATGACTACATTCGGGTTTGATGCGCATTCCTATCCCTTAGCATGTAGGCTCTTCCCTGGGCATTGTTGGTGGTGGTATTTTGGCACTGATTTGCATAATGCCCTTTCTCTCTACAGGTATGGCAAGTAACTGTCACTGGTAGCAGATTACTTCCATTGGCTGGCCCTTTGTTTCTGCAGTTCTCGGTCAGATGGCCCACCTTGTTACAAGTGTTACACTTAACAGTGCAAGGTCCTGTGTGATGCAAAGTGCATTTCTTACACAAGGGACGGTTTCCAGTATATCCATTATTTTCAGTCGGGGTGGCAGCATAAGCCCTGAAGGTTTCCTGTCTCCTGTTGTGTTGTGGTTGGTGATTATTGTAGCGGTTGTTGGTGTTACGGTAGTTGTTGTTATTATCGTTGTGGTAGTTGTTGTTGTTGAAAGTTCTTATGTCGTTAAACTTTCGTTTGTGATCACTTGATACTTGCACCGGAGTGTGCTTTTTACCTGATCCATTAGCCTCTGGGCTATGTTAATGGCTTCCTCTAAAGTTTAAGGTTTAGAGGTGGTAACATTCCCTTCAATACTTTGAGGCAATCCCCCGATGAAAACTTCCATCATTTTCTCATAATTTGGCACCATAGTGGGACACAAGGTTGCCAATTCCTAGAATCTTCTCACATATGTCTTGAGATCATTCCCCTTCACAGTCAGATAGTAAAATTCGTCTTCCATCTTCTGGACTTCAGTTCGGGGACAATACTTCTTTATCAAAAGCTTATTGAATTCAACCCAGGTAATCTTGTAAGCTTCTTCTATCCTAATAGGTTGGGCAAAAGAATTCCACCAAGATAGAGCTTCTTCAGTTAAAGTACCAGTGGCAAACTTCACCTTGCAGTCTTTGGTACAGTTGCTACGGGAAAACATTGATTCAGTTCTTTCAAACCAGCAGATGAGACCAATAACACCTTCCGTACCTTTGAAGTTGACAGGTTTACAGCTCATGAACTCTTTGTAGCTACATTGTCTTGCCACAGGAGCTTCTCTTGGTCTGGTGGTATTATCAGTATTTTCTATGTTAGCGGCTTGTGCTTCCAGAGCTGCGGTAACACTGTTAGCAACTAGTTTCCTGATAGCAGCCTGAGTCATGGCTGGTGCTTCAGATGTTGACATCCTTTTGGGAGGCATTCTATCAACATAAGATAATACGTAATAAGAATGATATCACAAGTCTTAAAATGATTAAAGTTCAAAAAATAAGCATTGTCACAATAGTGATATCGAAATCATAGATAATTCATATCAAATAAGTATCCATGATTTATTTAGAAATCATGGTATGATTCATAACGATGGAGACGGAGATGATGATATAAGAGAAGTTGTTTTAGGATGGATATATCGGTATTATGAAACAACAAGGTATAACGGGATTGCCATTGTATTATATCATGAACAACTTGCCTTTGTACTGTACATAGTCAAAATTTGACAAGTGTTGTTATTTATACCACACATCCCGTGGCTAGGTTAAAAGCTATAACTAGTATCTAATCTAGTAGTTCGATGGTCCTTTCTGGCTGTTCTTGAGTTCATAGATTGCATTCAGAAGACTTTCCTTGTCTGTTTGGTGACGGGATTGGATTTCTTCGATGATTTGTTCTAGATTAGCAATCCTGAAGCGAGCCAGAGCAATCTTGTTGTTATTTCCCATTTGCTTTCTTTGAAGTTTAGCAATTCGAGCATGAGCCTTTTGGAGTTCAGCTTCCAGATTGTCAAAATCTTGTTGTATGATCACCCGACCATTTCTGAGACCTTCTATTTTGTCTTCTATGTGCTCAATGCGGTCGAGAGAGAGTTCATCCAGGTGATTCAGAATTTCCTCAATTTGCTCCTCGTGACGTTCCAGACTTGTCTTACGAGAGCTTTCTCCTATCTCAAATTCTTGAGGTAGGGCAGAAGTAGAGAGAGATCAGTCATCGACAATGGATTCTTAAGTGGCAATAATTCCTCATGAATAAAAAAAAAAAAAAAAAAGAAAGAATTTTTGAGGATTAAACATTGGAGATAGCATTGAAGATGGAGGCACAATAGTTGGTGGTGGAATAGGTGGTTCTTTAGCATAATATGCTTGCATGACCTTCATATAGGGGTCATTATGAAAAAGTGAAAGAGTTGGTGAAGCTATTGAAACTAAACCAGATGAATTATTTAAAGATTCAGAAGAAGTATTTCTCGGTGAAGCTGGGAAATAGTCTAGGGAAGCCGGGATATAGTCCGGAAAGTTAGAGGAAAAAGCATCCTCAATATCGGAAGTAGGGTGGTTAGGAGAAGACATCACTCTGTTAATAACCCAATGGTAAATAACATAAGTTATTTATATAACAGTATAATAGTTATGTATCTTTACATACTATTTGGGAGATGTAGTGGCACGGATGACTTTCTTGGATGGAAAAAGAAAAGTAGTTATAGTTAAGGTTTTAACATTGTTCTCTATAACCGTGGCTCTGATACCAATCTGTAACACCCCCATTTTAACAAATATAGCAGCGGAAGCTATTCTGGGGTATTACTTCATGGTTCAACAGACATAATCATAGAAAATGACTCATAAAGAGACATTTTGGAAAATTTTGTTCATTTATTTATTCATCATGGTTTTTACAAAAAGAGGTCCCAAAATCTAGAAACATAAAGTTTGAATGATAACAATTTAGCCATCTACAAGTCCGTGCCACTCCGTGCCATAAGTTGCTCAATTTCCTAAGATAAACATGCTAAAAAGGTCAACACAATGGTTGAGTGAAATTCATAGGTGTATAATAATAGTTGAATACAAGTCATCATAAGAGTGGGTTACGTTGTTATACACCCATAAGTGTAATAATTGCAATGAGTACAATTATTATGGAAAACAGTATTATTGCGTCTAAGCTCATGGCACTCAAACTGACTAGTGTATATATCAATAATGATATATATAAAGATAATGGCCCGTGTAGGTAATTGCCATATACCTATGAGTTTCAAATATAGTGCGTTTGGTTACCTATCCGGCTAACACAAACAGGATTCGTCAATCCCAATAGGCATATTCACAATATTCGCGTTCACTCGCAAGTGATTAATGGTCCATGATGGTGGGGGTCTTTTGGCATAAAGGGACTTAGACAACAGATGCAATAATATATCAAGATAACATACATTAGAAAAAAAACTTGTATTCATGGTTTATAGCATGTTTCCCCCTCAGGGTTTTTTATAAAAGAAAAGTTTATTAGTGAGCTAATGAACTCACCTTAACAGTATAGGGAAATCTGATTGATGGCAAAAGTATATCAAGTGAAAGTAACGGCTTCATCACGCAACCTGGGGTGATATGTCAAGTCTTAGTGTGATGGTTTATGTTTCAAAACTTCATAAAGTTTAACGTATATGCTTGATTTATTAAATTATGGAAATATTATATCGCTGTTTAGACTATCATAATCCAGATGCCATGTAGTAAACATTGAGGAGCCAGGGCACTTTAAATCGTAAACCCAGCAAACTCGTCAAAACGAAAACTCAATGAAACCCTTCATATGAAAATTCACCCTTGTAATGTGATACAATTAAGATTTTTATGTTTCTTCAAAAGTTAGTTGATGATAAATTATGTTAAATATATAACGAAATAATGCGTCGATCTTATGATTTGATACGATAAATGTGTCGAGTTTTAATAAAATCTGAGTTTTATAATATTAATTATGTTACACCCTCATTTTATATATCAGACGAAGGGTCAATTTAGGGTGCTACGTTTTAATACAATAACTTCAAGCATAGAAATCGACTCGAAAAGAGGACGTTTTTAAAATATACCATTTGAAATAAAAAGTTTCTATAAACATAGGTCCAATATGTTTTCATAATCAATATCTCATTTCAAATATTTTCTTAAATGATTTTCTTTAAATGGGCTTCAAAATATTTATTTCAATTAGCTTCTACGACATCTTCTCATCAACGAATTACCTTCATGGGACCTGAGATAAAAACATGCTATAAAGGAACAATAATGTTGAGTGAATCCATAGAGTTTATATATATAATAAATTCCAAACACAAGTATCATTTCTCAAAATCATCAAGACATAACGATGTGGATCAGACAAAGTTATAGGGGGATTATTATAAGCCTCATGACATTGAACGTTACCATATAATAAAAATGCCCACTATACACCCTCGCTATGAGTGCATATTACTCTCTATACAACGCATCTGTAGTGTCATTTTCCTGACACATGACGATAGCCAGTCGTCACGGATTGGAGGTGGCAACCTCCAAATAGTACTATTTCATGTATAAGCGTCTACCATTACCCGGTAGTTAACAATTCATGATTTCCGCGGGTCTTTTATCTAGCGAGTTAAGCTAACTTATAATAATCAAGGCTACTAGCATACATTCGGGTCCCTTGTGTTCTATTTTTAAAAACAAGCATGTTATCCCCCTCGCGGGTTTATAAAACAATTAAAGTATTAAAATGCGAGGCTATGAACTCACTAGTGATGTCGGAAGAGAATAGCGATATGAATAAGAACTTCGGGAGTAGGCGCGTCAATCAACCAAGGCCTATACAAATTATAACGGGTCTTAGGTTTCTAGTCGATAAAAATTAATGATAATTCATAAATTAAATAAGTATATGTATACATGTAGTTTATATGATGATCATGCTCTTGCAACATATTTATTTCACACTTGGAGTTTTCTAGGTTTTTAGCTTGTTTTATTATTAGCCCACTTACTCATATTATTCAATTTTTGTGTTTGTGTAGAACTTCTGTTGAGGATGCTTGGTCTTCTGGAAGTCATTTCTTTGACTCTTTTTCAAACTGCTCTTTAAATATTTTATTGGGATCTTCAAAGACGTGTATTTTTCCATCTATTCTTTTTACCGGGAGTTTTCCACTGATGGAGAAACTATCATGTCTTTTGGCTAGGCTTGATATTGAGTCTTCAAGGTTAGCGGGCTGAACTTCCTTTGCTATAATCGTATGAATTTCCTGCTTGAGCTTGTCAAACTTTTCTTCGAGCTCAACTAACTTCTGACTTTGCTTGGTGGCCAAATAAAGTAAAGTGTTATTTTGTTTTATAACAACGTTTACTTGAACAGCCAATCCTCCTTTGTAATCAGATGTTTTTGCAAAACCAACTGCTAGTGATTCAAGGTCTTTCCAAAAAGCCCAATAGGCCCATTAAGCAAGCCCATTAAGTTAATATGTTGATATTATCACTCAAAGACCAGATCCTAGCCCATTAGTAAGGTCCAAGTGGATTGGGCCTAAAGCTAAGTCCATAGAGTCCAATTTGTTACATTAGGCCTAGTGGCCCAATAAGGCCTTATAGCTTATTTAAGCTTATATATGACTCTTTTTATAATTTTTTGGGTTCTCGAGGTCGGGATACTTTTATTATCAGTATGTTAGCATTTTAAAACTCCCAAGAAGTGGGTCCTACCACCTCGGGTTTTAGTTACAAAAATCGCTTTACATAGTATAGTGTTCGGGTAGTAGTAAATTTTGTATACTTTTATGTTTACGAAAATAGTCATAATTTATAAATCTTAAATGGTATAATTGATATATTTATATCATTAGCTTCATATTTAAGTGTACTTTACAGATCCAAAACCATTTTTGTACTTAGTTTAAGTATACTTATACATATGAACAATTTACTACATAAAGGTCAAGTTACAAATTCGGACTGAAATCTCACTTTTACCGTTTTTGACGCCATTTTCAAACCGTAAATAGTTGGTTGACCATCCAATTGATTCAGAACCTACATGATTTTATCTAGGTCTCATAGTTTTAACTTTTTAACCAACTCAGTCCGTAAGTATGACGTTTTACACAATCTGTACCGCAAGGTCAGATTCAACTAGTTTTGGTATTTTGACCATAACTTACTCAATTTTTACTTTCTAGTGGAAATCCAACTTGTCAAGTGTTCATAAGAGAATTATCTACAACCTAGGGTAATCAAATTCATCATCCAACCTATTGAAAAATGCAGATTCTACTGTTCATCACAGCCCACTATTTTTATTGTTTTCTATCAAGTTTCAATGGTCCAATTAGCTAGTTTTAATCTAGATTCATGCACACATCACCCCATTCAACTCTTGATCATCATATATCATACAAGTATATATACAATTGGAAATCAAAATAAAATGATATCAAACTTATAAAGTTTTTCCATAATAAAAAAATGATGTTGCTGATTAATGATCAAAAGAAATATACAAGACTTCAACTTCAAGCTTGATCTCCACCCATATTATTCTTGATCACCATTTTCTTTACCCAAAATAACTTGATAAAAACTTGTACAAAATCAACCCCAAAATGTATGTAAACCCTTCTTGAAAACCCTTTAAATCACCTCCAAAATATAGTAACCATACTAGGAAGTCATCTTAACTAGTGTAGTATTTTTGTGATCTAGAAAATTGTATGATAAGGGTGTTGTGGTGGTGGTGGTTCAAGGCTAAAGAGGGGGAGGGAGAGAGGATTTTGTGTTTTATTTCTCTTACTAGTTGAATGTGTAGTGTGTGTGTGTTAAGTTGGTCAAAATCTTGGTTTATGTATGTATGAGTAATATTGGACAAGTGTTAAGTTGTATACTTAAATTTTGGGGGACTTCAAAAGGACACCTCTCCCTTGTTTTGTCACCCTTTGCTTGGGGTGATTAGTGGGATAAGTTGTTTACTACTTGCTCCCACTAATTGGTTAGGCGGGAATTTTCAAAGTCCGATATTTAAAAAGGTATGTTTTGTAGTCGTTTTTCGTAAAAAGTAAAAATAGTACGAGAAACGAAAAATAAAAACGAATGTAATAAAAACATTTCTACGGCATTTTGGAAATATAAATGTCGATGCTTAACGTAGGCTTCGCCGGTTCTTTGTAAACATTACGTAAATTACAAATGTAAGCCCTAATTTTTCCCGGTTAGTCATGAGTTCACATCTCAACATAAAATTGAAAAATATATTTAATACTCGAGAATAAAATAACGACCTAAAATTGACGATTTGTCACAGCATTTCCCCCTAAAAATGGATCTTCGTCCCTGAAGATCAATTCATCTTGTCGCCCGCTTCTTATTAAAATCAAAGAGATGAGGGTATTTCTTCCACATTTGATCCTCCCTTTCCCATGTATATTCTGGTCCACGACTCGAATTCCATCGAACTTTGACTATAGGAATCCGACTTTGCTTAAGTTGTTTCACTTCTCTATCCATGATTTCAATGGGTTCTTCGATGAAATGCAAATTTTGTCGATTCATACTTCGTCATGAGGAATAATAAGATCTTCAATCGATAAACATTTCTTCAAGTTTGAAACATGGAATGTATTGTGTATTCCTTGAAGCTCTCGGGGTAATTCTAGTTTATATGCCACCGGACCCACTCTTGATAAAATCTTGAATGGCCCAATATAATAGGGACTTAATTTCCCATGTTTTCCAAATCAAACAACACCTTTCCACGGTGATACTTTTAGCATAACTTTGTCACCCACTTTGAACTCCAAAGGTTTACGTCTCACATCCGCATAACTTTTTTGTCTACTACGAGCAACCAATAATCGGTTCTTGAATTTGACTCATCTCTGTCATTTCGCGAATCATTTCTGGTCCTGTGAGTTGGGCATCTCCAACCTCACTTCAACATACAGGCGATCTACATTTCCTTCCGTATAGAGCTTCGAAAGGTGCGGCTTTAATACTAACATGATAACTATTATTGTATGAGAATTCAGCCAAAG
Source organism: Tanacetum coccineum (assembly GCA_026074375.1). Lineage (NCBI taxonomy): Eukaryota > Viridiplantae > Streptophyta > Magnoliopsida > Asterales > Asteraceae > Tanacetum > Tanacetum coccineum. The sequence continues at coordinate 10,139 of BQNB010105618.1, forward strand.
GTAAGGGTTTTCCCGCCCATACCAAAGTCAATCACGCAAGCACGACTTGGTCTTCCTAATATCTGATCCGTTCTTTCACTCTGACCATCAGTTTTAGGATGGTAAGCAGTGCTCATATCTAAATTCATCCCCAATGACTTTTGAAGAGATCTCTAAAACCTTGATGCGAAACGAGGGTCTCGGTCCGAAATAATCGACACGGGCACCCCGTGCCTACAAATAATCTCCTTCAAATACAATCGAGTAAGCTTCTCCATTTTGTACTTCTCATTCATCGGAATAAAGTGAGCAGATTTAGTCAATCGGTCAACAATGACCCAAATTGAATCATATCCAAATGGTGTTCTTAGAAGCTTTGTAATGAAATCCATTGTAATTCTCTCCCATTTCCAAACAGGAATTTCCGGCTGCTGAAGTAATCCTGACGGCTTTTGGTGTTCAAGCCTTTGATCTTTAGCAACTTACTGACATTATGTGCATTGTCAGCTTTTCATATTCGGCCACCAGTATAAACATTCTCAAATATATGGTAAATTTTATCCGGACCCAAGATGAATGAATATTTTTAATTTATGAGATTCCAACTTGATTAGACCTTCAATCCTCCAAATAATGGTAACCATACTCGTCCTTTCAGACATTTCGTACCATCGGATCTAACTTCAAATGGCTCCCCTTCGCCACGAAATCCTTCGGCAACAATATTTTCCTCCTTGCACGCTTCAACTTGTGCATTTCGAATTTGTTTGGGTAAATTTTTATGTACCGTCACCACTAAAGCATGCACTCGAATCGGTTCCTTATCCTTCCTGCTCAACGCATCAGCGACAACATTCACCTTTCCCGGGTGATAACGAATAACATAATCGTAATCACTCAGAAGTTCAATCCATCTACGCTGCCTCATATTTAGCTCTTTCTGATCTAAAATATGTAGGCTTTTGTGATTGGTGTATACCGTACACTTAGTGCCGTACAAATAATGTCTCCATAGTCGAAGAGCAAAAACCACCGCTCCCAATTCCAAGTCATGGGTTGTATAATTTTCTTCATTCTTTCAAAGTTGCCTAGAGGCGTAGCTAATCACCTATTCTAGTAGCATCAAAAACAGATACAAAATCCTTTATGGGACGCATCACATATACACAACAATAGTCTTTGCTTCTCGGGTTGAGATAATATTGGCGCACTACACAATTCCAGCTTCAATGTTTGAAATACCTCCTCTTCGTCGTCGCCCCACACATACAGCTTATTTTTCTGAGTAAGTTTAGTTAATGGTCTGGATATTAGAGAAAACTCCTTAATAAATCTTCGATAATAACCTGCCAAACCCAAAAATTGTCGCATTTCCGTTGGTGTAGCCGGTGTAGCCTAATTTTTAATGGCTTCGATCTTCGCAGGATCAACATGAACTCCACTACTATCAATCACATGGCCAAGGAATTGCACGAAATCAAGCCAAAAATCACATTTCGAAAACTCAGCGTACAACTTTTCGCTCCTTAGAAAATTCAAGATAGTCTTTAAATGTTCACCATGTTCTTCTTTATTTTTGGAATAAATCAGAATGTCATCAATGAATACAATCACGAACTTATCAAGATACGGCTTGCACACGCGATTCATGAAATCCATAAATACTGCATGTGCATTAGTCAGTCCAAAAGGCATTACTTGAAACTCATAATGTCCATAACGAGTTCTAAACGCTGTGATTGGAGTGTCTTCCTCGCGGATACGAAGTTGATGATAACTAGACCGTAAATCAATCTTCGAATAAACACTAGAACCTTGCAGCTGATCAAATAAGTCATCAATCCTCGGTAATGGATATCGATTCTTGATCGTCAACTTGTTTAGTCTCGCGTATTCAATGCACATTTGGTTCGATTCATCCTTTTCTTACCGGACAAGACCGGAGCTCCACCACGGCGACGAGCTGGATGTTTAAAACCTTTCTGCGACAACTCTTGAGTTGCTTGGAAAATTCACTTCATTTCGGATGGTGCTATACGACATGGACGCTGTGCCACAGGTGCGCACGGGTTTATGATAATAAGGAATTCATCTGCCCTGGGTGGCGGAAGTCCAGGTAATTCATCAGGAAATACCTCGGGAAAATCTTGGATAACTGGAACGTCTTCTAATCGCTTCTCCTTCAATTCTTGTTCAGTTACTTGAGCTAAGAATAGCTCACAACCCTTCTCGATATACTTTGAGCCTTAATGCAAGAAACGATCTTCAATCGGGAATTATTTCTATTGCCTTCGATAACCAACGTCTTACCTTCCAGGGGAATTCTAACCTTTTTCTTTCCACACAAAATAGCGGCATCATATCGTGATAACCAATCCATCCCAATAATGACATCAAAACTTCCTAGTTCTATACCATTTATATCGATGTAGAAAGAATGGTTTAAAGATTTAGTGTGACATCCTATTAAATACATTATTGGTCTTTCTACTTTTTCGTCCAGCAATTCAACATCAATTGCATGTATCTAAACTCAAACTGTTCCATATCAATAAGGGTACTAAAATTGGTAGACACAAAAAACTTTGATCGGCACCCGAATCAAATAAAGTAGTAGCTATCAATTATTGAGTAAGATGTTCTGTATCGAGTCTTTTCGGATCTTGCTGAGGCATCCACAGCTCTAAATTGTAATGTTTTAAATATAAAACTCCACGGGTATTTCCACCTTGTGTCATTCTTTTTCTAACTTAGGGCTCAATCTCTCTTTCGGTGACCCTTTTCATTGCAATTAAAACAAGTCACATCTTTTCCTGTCGAGGCTCCAACAAGCAGCAGTCTTGTGCCCCAACTTACCACACTTACCACATTTCCAACAATCCCCAGCATGCTTCTTATTCTTGCACCGTGGACAAACTTCGTTGTCATTTGGTGCAGCATCGGTCATAGCTCCAGCATTAGCCCTTCTTTGGTTTTGCCGACGATTGTAATCGCGTCGATTGTCACCACGACCACCACGATCCCCTTCAACCTTCCTCTTTTCACCTACAAAAACCTCATCAGTCTTGTCTTGTATTATTTATCCCGTGAGCTGATAAGCCATACGAACAGCTTCATCAATACCAGTAGGCCTTGATGATGTCACATCACCACGTATATTCTTCGACAATCCATGAATATACTGCTCCACTTTCACCTGCTCAGGCTCCACCATTCTAGGACACAACAAGGCCAATTCATGGAATCGGTTTGTATACCCATCAATATCAGTCCCTTTTAACTTCAAGTTGTACAATTCTTGCTCCAGCCTTTGCAATACACTTCGAGGACAAAATTCCTCAGTCATCCACTTTCTTACCTCAGTCCATGGAATGCCATTAGCGCTCAAGGACCCGTGGAAAGCAATCCTTCATTCCACCAAAGTCAATGCAACAACCTTGGAGAGTAGCAGTTGCAAATTTCACCTTATCCTTTTTTTTGCAATCATTGATTCGAAACACATATTTTAGTTTTTCAAACCACTGACATAATTCCACGTCACTCTCGGTGCCTTTAAAAGGTTGTGGGTTACACTTCATGAATGTCATGTAAGTACCACCCTGTTATTTCGGCGCTAGCCGTCCAGCACCACCCAACTCAGCACCACCGGCTCCAGCACCATCGGCTCCAGCATCACCAGCCTCCAGCACCACCGGCTCTAGCATCATCGGCTCCAGCACCACCGGCTCCACGGTTCATATTTGCCATAAATTCAGCTATAGATGCGTTAATTTAATCCCTAATAACCTCGTGCATACGTGCCTCAGACATAGGTTTTGGCGGCATGATCCTGTTACAACACAAATCAAATCATAATGAGTATTCATTCAATATACTTGTATTAAGCAAAAGGAAACAAATTCAGAGAAAGAAACAAGAAAGAAAGGTAACAACCATCGCGAATAGAATTGAACAAATGATAGTTCATTCTTTAATCACCATTAAGTTACAAGTTGCATTGTGTAATACTATTACATGTCACCATCTAATGCTATAACAACTTCCAAAATGACTAGTCCTACTAACTAACATCGCAGTTTAGTTAGTGATTTACAAAAGATACTACTAATGATAAACAATCTACTAAGAGTCACTAGGTGGTCCACGTAGCTCGGAAGGTCCCTCGGTCCCATCAGAAGTAGAGTTCTTCAATATCTTTCTCGGAAACGCTTGGTATCCTTTCATCAGATGGCGGATTTGGTAAAAGCCCAATACGAACCATATCTAAGTAAAACCTCTTATTCCACACTCGGGACTCATGCAACCTCCTCTCAGCAATATCACGCTCCATACGAGCCCACGCCAACTTAGTCTCAGTCTCAGCCAATCTTTTCTTCAATGTGGCATTCTCCCCGCTCTCCAATACCGACACCCTCTCGAGAACATTACCCAAAGCACGCTCGACATTCTCCAAATCATGATTAAGTAACTCCCTTTCTTTTTCTCCGATTTTATTCTTGGATTTGAGAAGAGCAATCTCAGTTTGGTTTGTACTCAACTCAGCCTCCGTAAGTCTAGCTCATGCACGGGACGTCTCCAAATCACGTCTCAAAGCCCAAGGTGCCAATCCACCACCAATACCGACATCCTCTCGAGAACATTACCCAAAGCACGCTCGACATTTTCCAAATCATGATTAAGTAACTCCCTTTCTTTTTCTCTGATTTTATTCTTGGATTTGAGAAGAGCAATCTCAGTTTGGCACGTACCCAACTCAGCCTCCATAACTCTAGCTTGTGCACGTGATGCCTCTAAATCACGCCTTAAGGCCCACGGTGCTAATCCATCAACATGAGATGAGTCACGAGCAGAAGATGACTCTCCTACCTCAAATAAGCCCCTCGGAAAGTCGCGAATAGCATAAGGCTTTTGGGTAATAGTCCCAACAGTAGCCTCGGGTGCAACATCGACCTCCTCGTCCTCTGACTCAGAATCAGATGACACAGAATCAGATGACACATCTCCAGGTGGCGGGGTTTTGTCACCCTCCACCTCATAAGGAAATATCAACTCAGCATCATCCTCGAGCTCAATATCAACATCTTCCTCGGGTTCCTCTTCAGGATCTTCTTCAGGATCTTCTTCGTCATAATCAACCAAATCAATATCGTCGGGAATGTCAACCATTTCGTTGGGATCATGGATATCCACAACTTGGTTCGGCTCGGGAACAACTGGGTTCACTTCGGGAATAGCTTCGTTCGGCTCGTTAAGATGATTAGGGTTCTCCATGACAATCTGCGTCGTATAAATATCTCGTATTAGTATTAAATAATTACATAATTAACATTTATATTCAAATAAATGAAAATTTCATATTATAACATATATATATTTTTCCATATATATATCGATAAATAAATCCTTCTCATTCTTGTCTCGTCGGTAATTCGGAGATTTCGCTTGCACAGTTATAGTTAAAAGATTTAAAAAAAATCCTTTCGTTCATCATTTTTTTTTGAAAATCTTTTGTTCTCTATAACTTAAGCTCTTGATACCAATCTGTAACACCCCCATTTTTCACATATCAGCGGAAGGGTCATTTGGGGTGCTACGTCTTAATACAATAACTCAAGCATAGAAAACGACGCACAAAGAGATTGTTTTGTAAATTTAAACCATTCGAAAGAAAATGTTTCACAACATAGGTCCCCAATTTAGTTTCATAATCAAGAATCCATTTTCAAATATTGTCTTTGTAATGATTTTCTTTAATTGGGCCCTTCTAAAGAGTTATTTCTTTATCTTCTCCTTATCACGAATTTCCTTCCAAGGACATGAGATTTAATCATGCTAAAAAGTCAACAATAATGTTGAGTGAATCCATAGAGTTTATATATATAATAAATTCTGAACATAAGTATCATTTCTCAAAATCATCAAGACATAACGATGTGGATCTGGACAAAGTTATAGGGGGATTATTATAAGCCTCATGAATTGAACGTTACCATCTAAAAAGATGCCAATATTCAACCCTCGCTCATGATGTGCCTATTCACTCTACTATACAAACGCAATCCGTAGTGTCATTTTCCCGACACATGACGATAGCCAGTCGTCATGAATTGGAGGTGGCAATCTCCAAATAGTACTATTTCATGTATAAGCGTCTACCATTACCCGGTAGTTAACAATTCATGATTTTCGTGGGTCTTTTATCTAGGCGATTGAGCTAAACTTATAATAATTAAGGCTATTCATCCATTCGGAGTCATGTGTTCTAATTTTTAAAATAAGCATGTTATCCCCCTCGCGAGTTTATAAAACAATTAAAGTATTAAAATGCAAGGCTATGAACTCATTAGTGATGTCGGATACGGAATAGCGATGAAATTGAAAAATACTGGGAGTAGGGCGTCAATAACCAAGACATATACAAAAATTTGTCAATGGGTATTAGGTTTTAGTCGATAAAACTTTAATATAAATGCATAAAATTAATTAGTATATGTATACATGTAGTTTATATGATGATATTGCTCTTGAAATATAATTATTTCACACTTAAAGTTTTCTAGGTTTTTAACTTGTTTTTATTAGCCATTTTACTAGTATTGTCTAAATTAGTCCAAAAAGCCCATTAACCAAGTCCATTAAGCTCTTTTATGGATATTATCATTTTAAGACCAGGTCTTAGTCCATTTATAGTGTCCAAGTGAGTTGGGCCTAATGCTAAGTCCATATAGTCCATTTTGTTTCATTGGGCCTAGTGGTCCAATAAGGCCTTACGGGTCCATTTTAGCTAGTATACAACTTTTATTATAAGTTTTAGGTTACGGGGTCGGGGATTCTTTTAATATCAGTTTATTAGCCTTTTAAAACTTCAAATAAGTGGGTCCTACCACCTCGGGTTTTTAGTCATAAAACATTTTTACTATAATTTGTGGTCGGGTTTTAGAAAAATTTCATGATATTTTTGTTAAGAAAATAGTCGTAGTTTATAAATCGTAAATAGTAAAATTTATATATTTATATGCTTGGCTTTATATTTAAGTCCACTTTACATATGTAAACCCTTTTTAGTTCATCTTTTAGTCATACATATACTTATGGTTACTTTTATACATAAAGGTTATGTTACAATTTTGGACTCAAATTTCACTTTCACCATTTTTAACGCCATTTACAAACCGTAAAGAGTTGGTTGACCATCCAACTGATTTAGAATCTACATGACTTTAGCTACAACCCAGAGTCTTCACTTTTTAAATGGTTCAGTTCGTAAATATGACTTTTTACATAATCTGTACAACAAGGTCCAGATTTGACTTGTTTTAGTGTTTTGATCATAACTCATTCATTATTTATCCTTAGGAATCATCAATTGCCAAATTGTTCTTAAGAGACTTTTACTTGACCTCATGCTATCAAAATCCAACCTCAAACCAATGAGAATTAGAAATCTATGTTTATTACAGCCACAAATTTATGATCATTGCACTTGTTTAGGATGACTATTTGGCTATGATTACCTTTGATTATAACATAAAAGCCCCCCCCATTTTCAATCTTGTTATTTCTTACATTCGCCTTTATATAATCAGGCATGTACATCTACAATTGAAAATAAAAAAAAATAAACATAATCAAGAGATTTTACACCAAGAAATATATAGAAACTGATCAAATGATCAAATACAAGAATAAAGAAAACCTTCAAATCTTCAAGCTTGATCTTCACCCAAACTCTTTTGATACCCATTTTTCTTCACCAAAATGACTTGATAAAACTTATATAACTTCAGCCCCAAAATGTATATAAGAAAGAAAAACTTGTATAACTTCACCAACAACCCCCCCCCCCGGATGTTTTAACTAGTAGATAATTTGTAAGAAATTTGATATGATTTGGTGTTGTGTGGCAATCTAGACGCAAAAGAGGAAAAAGAAGGAGGGTGAGATAAATTTTATGAACTATGAGAAATAGTGAGGCTTTGAGTAGTTTTGTGTAAGCATGGCATGCATAACATGCAAATGCTTAAGACATGTGTCTTAAACACATGCTCATAGCATGCTACGCCACAATTAGGTGGCTTGTGACCAAATTTGCATTTTTATTATTGATAACATTTGCATTTAGGGTATAAATTTTAAGATAGGTGGGTAGTTTTGAGGCTAACGGGTATCAACGATAAATATTCTGAGAGTTAAAGCGGAACCACAAAGTGAAAACGAACAAAGTAAAAATATTTCTACATTAATTGGGATACTTTTCTGAAAATTTTAAATTACGTACGGTACAAGACGAATAATAATTATAAACATTGATCGTAAAGATTTTACGTAAAATACGAAAAATGCGCGTAACACGAAAAATAAAAACAAATGTAATAAAATTATTTCTATGGCATTTTGAAAATATAAGCGTCGATGCTTAACGTAGAATTCGCCGGTTCAGTGTAACGTCACGTAAAATTATAAAGGTAAAGCCATTAATTTCCCGGTTAGTCGTGAGTATATCTCGATAGCGGTGAAGAAGATGATGAGAAGGCCAAAGATGAAACATGTCTTGTAGCTCAAGCATCAAGTGAGGTATGTTCTGAATCCTCTTACTTTAGTGATAAAAACTCATCAATAGACGATTTAGTCTTAGATAATGAATATGATAAACTGTGCAAAATGAGTTTAAAGATAATCACTAAAAATAAAAGATTAAAAGCCACTAGAAATAGTTTAGAAAAGGAGCTAAGTATTCTAAAAGAAAAAGTGTCTACACTCGAGAAAAACAAGAGAGTTGATCTCGAATGTGTAAAATGTCATATGCTTAAAATTGAGAATGAAAAAATCAAAGAGGAAGCCATTAGATTAAATAAATTTTAAAAGAGTACACATTGTCTAAATGAAATGCTAAGTAATCAAAAACCCTCCGATGAAAAATTGGGTTTAAGGTTTAGTTCATTTAGAGCATCATCTAGTGGAACTAAAAAAATAAAATTTATGAAAGCTCAAAAAAAGGCGTCCTCTGATGGAGCTCCCATAAATATGGGTGGCCCCTATATTGTACAGGCGGCCCCCAAAATAATTATGGGACCACCAGCAGCTACGCCTGGATCTGAGAAAAGTGTGTCTTTTCAAAAATCTATTTTGGGTCCTAGACCAAAACACATAATAGTAAACAATGTCAAAGTTCCCGTTGCTAATGATAATGAAGTTAAAAAAATTTATAAGCCATTGTCAAAACCCGGAGTTGGATTTTCAAAACCTAATTTTAGATAAAAAAAACTTCACCGCCTAGAAGAGTCAATAATAATTATTCTCGTCGTAAGACACCGCAACCAAAAAGGAACGTTGGTCGACAAAATCAACCTCGTGGCTTTCCAGTAACTTGGAAAAACTTTCAACGTCAAAGTTACATGCCATGGGAAATATGTCATCCATTTCCACATCCCAACCAATTGCATCAAATGCAAAAGATGTTTAGCACTAACAACTTTGGACCCATGAGATATTGGTGACCAAATGTTTGAGTCATTGTCTTATATAAATAGATATGCCTTGGAGTTGACTTGGAACCCGATGAGTAGATAAAGGATAGCAGATGCTCTAAACATATGACGGGTAACCGAAAGCTCTTCTCAAGCTACAAGGCATACAACAGAGGTAACGTTATTTTTGGTAGCAATCTTCGCGATAACATTATTGGCAAAGGTACGATTTCAAATGACTCTCAAAATAGATAATGTAGAACATGTAGATAACTTAAGATTCAACTTGCTAAGTGTAGGACAAATATGTGATAATAAGTAAAGAGTAGCTTTCTCTGAACATGATAGTGAAATCACCAAAGATGGTAATGTCATAGGTAGAGGTATTAGGAAGAAGGGCTTATATGTGATGAAATTAGAATATAATCCTAAAGACCAAATTTGTCTAGCAACGATTGATGAAAACTCCACGTTGTGGCATAGGAGATTAGGTCACGCAAATATGCGTCTCATTCGATCGTTAGCATCTAAGGAATTAGTTAGAAACTTACCTAAGCTTAAGTTTGATCAACATTTCTGTAATGCTTGCAAAATT
>BQNB010105619.1:0-17368 GCA_026074375.1 Tanacetum coccineum
AAGTATAGTAGTGAAGTGAAGAGAAGTTGTGAAGTGAAGTGAAGTAGTGAAGTGAAGAGAAGTTGTGAAGTGAAGTAAAGTTGTGAATTGTTATGAACTAGTGTGGTTAGTATTTTAGTCCTCAAAATACAAAAGTTGTGATAGATTGGTTCTAGCTAGGATTAGTACTCGACATTTGGCTTAGTGTCGGAAATCGGTATAAGCTTAGTTGTGTACGGTTTTCTCCGCCTAAAGGGAGCTTGTTGACATAGTGAAGAAAACTCTCAAGTTTGGTGCTCAAGGAGTAGAGTAGGGTGAAGAGGTGTTTTGTTACCGAACCACTATAAATCCTTGTGTTGTGGTTTGATCTTTATAACTCTTAACTCTTATCTTGTATATTTACTTCATATCTTGTTTATTTAGTTATATTGTTCATATTGTTCACATATAGATCTCACATAAAGTCGAATCTAAGTTTTCATAAACAAACTATACATTAAATTAAAAAGCGTTAAACTATTCAACCCCCTTCTAGTTTTCCACACAGAACAGTAAGTATTGCATGGTATACAACATCCAAAAAGTAATTATTGCAAAGCTACTTGAGTCCATAAGTAAAAACAAGCAATGTACCTCACCCCGAGATTTGTAAATGAGTATGAAAACATGTAATAGAGCAAGTAAACAAGTTTGTACACATGTATGAAAACAAGTATGTAAACGAGTTATGAAAATGAGTCTGTGAACAAGTTTGTAAATGCGCATGTATTCTCCCACAAAAGAGTTAAAAGAAGTAAAATAGGGGTCATGAAACTCACCTCAAGCAAAGTAGTGAATACAAAATGAAAGTAGTGGCACGGAAATCAATGTGGAACTCTAACCGCAACCTAATTAAATAGTAAGGTGCGTTTAGGAAAATTATAATATGTATAAAATGCATATGTATTTTGAAAAGTTTTATCACCTTTTCATACCCATAGCGTAGTTTTATATAGTTACGCAAGTCAAAAGTTAAGGAAACAAACAACACATGTTACAACTTTTAAATTTTCAAAACAAGTTTTATAAGGTTCTAAGCACTAGTTCAAATGAGCGTATCTACTTCGTTATTAGTCTGTTTTTATCCGTTAAACTCTCAAACGTAGGTGAGTATATCTACTTTCAATATTTCAAGACCTTGCTTTGGGAAAACATGCTCTAAGTGTTGGTTTGCGTAAAATAAAGTTCGGATCTGCTGTTAGGGTTTTTAAAGAGTTTCTGTACTTCGTCGGGCCATAAATCACTCGTTTTCTAACGAAATTTAATGTTTCAATAGTCTATGTCGATTGATTTTTAGTCTACTTTCCAAAAATGTAAACCATTTGACTTAGTTCATTACCTATTTTTCTCAATAATTCCAAATACACACGTAACTCAAGGCTGTGAATTTCCAACAACTTGTACCCGACTTCCCGAGGTCATATCTCCTTCGTTACTAAACCTCATGACTCAATTCAAGTTGCTATGTTTAAGTTAGAGTCTTATCTTGATAAAGTTTAACTGGACCAACTTCCCAAAATACTCTTAAAATAGTGATAACTAAGTTTGAAATTCAGAACTCAGATTCTTGTCGGTATTAACACTTGATCGTATAACATTTGTTTACCATATCAAATCAACTCCAAAATTTATAAAATACAATGTGGGACTAGCTAATACCTATATCTAAACGTGTACCAAAGGTTTTTAGCCTAGAAATTTTGAAAAGTCTATCTCTATGTGTCTAAACTCGGTTGACTTTTCTGCTTGAATTTAAAGTATGGTTTCTTGTTTTAATTCCAATCTTCAACACATAAGGCATATAAAGGTGATATAAAAATGGCATGAAATGATATATGAGTATGTAAACATGTAAGAAATGAGTTATGAATGCTTACAAAATGCTAGTGAATGATGATCAAGAACAAGGTGCAAGATTACCCAAGATAACTAATGAAAACCCTAGTTTTGCTACCAAACCCTAACTTATTTTTACCTAAGCTTAATCCTCTGGTGAATTCCTTAACCAAACTTGAAAAGACCCTTGATATGTTGTTGGAGCTGTCAAAATATGTAGGAGATAAAGAGAGAATTTGTGTGTTTTAAATTGTTGAAATGGGAAGGAAAAGAGAGTGCTATTATAAATTTAATTAAAGGGCAGCCTTGCCCATTAAATGCACATTTAATGCCAATGCTGGGTCGCCGAAAAACTCGCCGAAACCCGGATGGAATCCGGCTACTAATTTAAAACCCATCTCGCCATACCCGGGTGTCACTGGGTTAAATGTATTTTTAATACTTAAGTCACATTTCTTCTTTCCTTAATACGTGTCTTCCCACAAATTTATTCCAGATCCAAACCATTCACTCGCTCACCGAGTCATTTCATTGATATTCAAGATCTAACTTTTTAGTTCTGGTACTTTCCTCACCATCTTCATACTTTTGAGATATGGGTTCCACCGCCCCACCAAACATAAAAAAATGCCGATCAACGAAAATGTTTCTTCTCTCTCGCCTGACATCGCTTGACACAAGATGAGGATGAAAAAGGGGAATGAGTGAAAAGGTACTAAATTCTTTACACAAAATTCATTCTCATTTATTTTGAATTTAACAATCTCATATGTCACAGATATTAACCCGAGGTGCTCGGATTGCCTTTTTTTGCAAAATTAGTGATGAAAGATGCGAGGTTAGTTTTAACTATATATTTTTTGATGTTAATATTGATTTGATTGTTGTGTTTATAGGGCTATATATTTTTAGTAAATATTGTTTTTAGGTTTTGTTATTTTATTAATTTTCTATAATGTTGTACTTTGTCAGGGATTTGAAGATGTTTGTTGATGGATTTAGGCATATGAAAAAAAAGACTCACCCTCTTAATAGGTTTGTTTTTATATTGCAGTATCTTATATGAACCGTGGGTTTGGTAGTATGATTGTGATTTTGTTGAATTTGGATCAGGAAAATCGAGCATGACCTTATTGCAAGATATATTCATGGGTAGTTGGGATAGTTTAGGGGTGTCTGGGATTGTTAATTAAAGCTGATTATTAGTTTATGTAGTTTAAACTTCGATTGCCTATTTTGTGTTATAGAAGAATGTAATAAGCTGTTTATATTTAGTCGTTTAAAAATAAAAATACGGATTAGGCATTCGTGAGACCAGGTAATATGTTTTATCCACAAATAGCATACTTTATGTAGCCTTTTAGGTTGTTTGCTTGCTGATGTTTTAAACTAAATGCCAATTAACTTTTGCAAGGTATATGTTGAGTTCTTGCGATGTATGAGGATTGTATCGCCTTTTGGAGTTCAGCAGCAGACGGAAGATGGGCTAATAACTTTATCCAAGCACCATTGAAAAAGTATGTTTGATTTACAAAACATAAATGTGTTAGGAAAATAGTGTATCAATGACCGAAACAAAGTTTCTAGCAAAACATGTAATTCATGGGCATTTTAGTATTATAACTTGATCAAAAAAGATGTAAATGAATATGAAAATATTCAAACGCATGATCTACCTTAGATTAGTAAGATTAGTGGCAGAAAAAAAAAGATTCAATGCTATTCAGTTTAAGGCGCGGTTTAAAACTCAGCGAGTAACAACCAGGTACTTACGTTTCTTTCATTAAATGAGTAGCTGATATTTTTTTCCTTTTATAGTTCTACAATGACATGGCTTCAATATTTAGATAACGCACTGTAAAAAAAAATTTGGCCGACACTTGACACCTTTTCCTTTGTTGGTGCTCAGATGACGAGAACGGAGAGGGGGCATCTATATCAGAAGCTAAAACTAGCAGCAATGGAGATATTCCTAGGTGTGATTTATTGCCTTCATGGTTAGAGGTGATGGCTGCTACCTAAGGTAGGATTTCTCGATTAGTACACTTGAATGATTATCTTATTTATGGTTAACTAGCTCTAGACTTGCTAAAGATATTTAAGAACAAATTTCTTTAACCTGATGTATGTTTTATCATTTTATATTTATAAAATGTCGTTATTTCCATTATTATGCATTCATACTCCACATTCAACTATTTAAGCTCAATGGTTGTAACAAAGGAAATTCACTATGCGTCAAAATTCACTTTAGTTCATTTCTAATATATGCTAATTATTAATCTTAATTAGACTATATAATGTTGTGCATGATTCTTTATCCTATAAGTAATAGTGAAACTAAGAAAAGCTTTCAATAAACATCTTAGAATAACAGATATAAGATAACAAGCTTATAATCCGATCATATTTGGACAAACCCCCTATTATTATTATTAATTTGTCTTAAGCATTTTCGTTGTGTCCTGTTGTTGACTGTGTTCCATATGCCTGTTTTTTGACTTAATGTAATCAACACTTGACTTTGGATACATCAGCTTACTACGGAGTAGTTTGTATGGATACATCATACAAATTACTGAATTTTTGTGACATAACGTAATCAATACTTGACTTTGGATACATCAGCTTACTATGTATACTTGATTGAAAATTTTATAGTTTTAGGCGTGTGTATATTAATTAGAGTTGATCTCATGGTAAGACATTGCTTTTTTTAATTATAAAGTTTACAGCTAATCGATATTCTTTTTTATTATATTTTGTATGAACCATGAACTTCTTATATTTTGTTTTACAGACCTGGTCTCTATATAAGTCAAGAGCTAGAGCGGTAGAGTGCATAATATCTTGGCTTAACATATGGCGCACAATAAGTTCAGTAAAATATGCAGATTTTGAGAAAGCCCAAATGTCATACGATGCAGTAAGATCAGTAAAACATACAACGTACAAGAAGCTAAACAAAGTTTTGGCACGGTGAAAGATGCATCTGGTCAGCATACCAAGAGGGAAAAAATTGTGAAAGAGGGTGCGATTCTGTTACGTGGCAGGCGGTTGAGAAGGTAAAAGAGTGTAGTAAAGGGACGGTTGAGTGGGCTACAGAGAATATAAAAGAAAATTAGGAAGCACCAAAGGTGAAAGCAACCTAGGGTTTAGAGGCTGCAAAAGAGGAAATGGGCAAGAAGTGCGATGAGGCTGCGATCAGTGGTGATAAAGGAGCGTATGCGCCTAAGTTTAATCAGTTGCCTGCGATGACGATTATTACTATGCATAAGGCTCATTCAAGGAGTTACAAAATACCACTAATGATCTTGCAAAAGCAATGTGAGTATAAAAGTATATTCTTCGCTCTTATTTATTATGTTCTATGTAGCTTATTTTGCAGGTTTACAATATTTTGGCGTATTTCGCAATTTAGCTATCAGTTTATCGACCTTACAATCCAGTCAGATAATTATTTAGAGTTAGGTGCATTGATCTAAGGAGAAAGTTGTTTGCCTTTTCGTCACTCTCATAATCATTTGGTCCCCAATGTGAGATTACATAATTTGAAAGAAGTGAGCCCTCTTAGGACTTAAATTTTATCTAATATGGAGCCACTTAGATTCCTCTGTGAAAGATTGGCTTATGGTTTTGTTCAAAATGTGAGCTTCAGTGGGTGTTTGGATTAGCTTATGTACAGATTACATATCATATTACCATCACTAAAAAATGTCCAGTAGGCTAGGCTCATGTGCCCAGGCTCCTTCTTTAACACCCTCAATTTAAATCGAGATTCGGGTCCAACAATGGGGTGTTAATAATAAGTACAACAGTCATATATTATATAGAACGACTTGAAAAGAGATGTTATCAAACATGTTCCATTCCAAAAGGAAATTTCAAAATGCAAGCGTTATCCTAACATAACATAAACAAGACACAAGTGTTCAACAAAATATAAAGACATTGTTTTTTAGGAATGGAAATCAAGTGTTTTAACAAAATTCATTCTTAAGCGCAACTTCCTCCTCTTCGTCCCATGCTCCAAGTCCTTAGCTTTAATTACCTGAGATAAACATGCTAAAAAGTCATAAAACGTTGAGTGAAATTCATAGGTTTAATTAAACATTAAGATTTAGAACACAAATATTTAAATCATGGAAAACTTGTGGATCAAACAAGTTTTAATTAATATGCATTGAGCTCGTGACATCCGACCCCTTTGACGAGAATGTTATGTTGCCCCAAACGGATTAGGTATTATTTCCATATACCTGTAGTTCTCAGAATAATATATCCATTGAAAAGTGGGTGTTCCAAAAGGATACAAACCCCGGACGGGGAGTCACCCCATAGTAATATTTATTATCCTAGCGTCCACCCATCACAGGCAGTTAACGGTTCACGATATATTAGGGACTTTAGCAATAGGTACTCAAGCATTGATCATAATTCGGGTCCAGCATACACGAAAACAATTTGTGCTCAATTTTATAAAACAAGCATGTATCTCCCTCGCGAGTTTTGAGAAAATGATTAAAGTAATAAAGTAATAAAGGCGAGACTATGAACTCACCGTATATAGATGATCAAATGAGAAACCAAGTATGAGAAGATAACTCCAAATATTAGTCGATACCTATAAAGCAAGTCACGAATTAGAATGATATATTATCATTATAATAGAATAGTTATACGATACTAGTTAAATAAATAATCTAAACAGAACAATATTGCACCAAGACTAAAAAAAAGTATTTTTAGTTTTCAAATAGGTGTATGACCTGCACTGAACCCTAAATAAGTGTCTACTAAGTATGGCTTAGCCATTCTTAATCTTTACTAAATGGTCACACTTTTAATTCACGAGAAAAGGCGTAAAACTTACATTGCAGAATTTTAATCACATTCATAGGTTCATATCTCTTAATCCATAAAAGATATGAAGGTGAGGTTTTCACCCCTGGAAAGATACATGAGTCTAGTTTTCAAAACATTAAGCCAATCATTCTAATCATTTACCAATCCACGGGAAATAAGTTTTTACTAACAGAAGGTCAAAACAGAAAACTTACTGAATTTCTAACTTCCACCGTTTTGGGGCCCTAAATCCTAAACTAAAATAGAAAATGATGTAGGTTCTAATTGAGGATAAGATTATGATGTCTGGTATCGAACCAAGCTTTATAACCTTAACTTACTGTACATAACCTAGAGCAATTCATGTTTTCTAACAGAATGTTTAGAATTGGTTCACAATCGTAAAACGACCATATATCCTTCATCCGAAATCATTACAAGATATCCTACTCCACACAATTGAAGCTTAAATACTTACTCTATCCAATATGTAATTTTCTCAGTAGCTTATAGACGAAATCTTGTGTGAGAATAATCCACGACAGCCTGCTGTCCCAAAACAGTCCGCAAAATCTTATTCTAGATCAATCAATAACACTTCCAAAACCTTAATTAATCCATCACAAGGCTACTAATCATCAAGATACATTATCTAACAAACATTTTTTTATCATTTACACTAATTAACCAAGATTAACCATAATTTTTATGTGCATGTTCATAAAAACCAATAGTCATAAACATGACAAACTAAAATCAACAAAACCTTAAAAAGGGAGTTCAAGATAATATCATATACTTACAATGGGGGATTTTTGGAAGATCAACACAAACCCTATATGGGTTTCTTGATCCTAGCCAGTGTCCCATCAACAAACACCCAAACATTATAACCTTAATTTTTATTGCCTCCAAATCCACTTGTAATCACCTAGAATCAAACCATAATCATTCTTGTAGCCTTTAATTAAATCAAAGCCCTAAATCTTCAAGTTCTTCAAAATCAAAATCAGAAATCAATTAGCAAGGTGAATTTTAATGATGGGTGAAAGATTGATGATAATTTTTAATGATATTTAGGTTATAGGAATTGATTTGGTGATTTTTAATGAAGGTTATGGTGGTTTTTGTGGTTGCAGCCGATGAACAGTGGGGAGAGGGGAGGAAAGAGTGTTTTTTTTATCTGTTTATGTGTGTGTTTTAAATAAAGGAGGATGATTTATATAGGGTTAATTATTTAGGTGCTAAAAAAATAAGAAAGGTATGGGTTTGTTTATGTTCGACCGGAACTAAGAGAAGGGGAGGGAGTGGTCTTTGGCCCATTCTTTGCCTACTATATTACCATTATCTGAGCCCTTAATTAACCATTTTTCTATTTTGAATTCTTTTTCCTACACTGGTGATTTTTTTGTCTCAGTGCAATTTAAAACACAAGAAAGATAATTATTATAAAAATAAAATAATTAGGCACTCAAAGCCTTAATACGGAGTCGTTGATTCTTGATCGTTAAAAACGGATAAATTTTTAAATCATAGCGCTTTTTACTTAAAATCATCAATTTTTATATAATAAAACGACACGAATAGTGAAAAGTAAAATTATAGAAATTTAGAAATTAAATAGAAGTTGAAAAATAGTAATAGTGACCCTTCAAATACGGGGTTTAATCTTTCCCTCCATTTAGGAGCGACACCCGACGCTCGTCTCATCTTACTTGTCGTAATCTTACTCGAGAATAATGCGGATATTTTGCTCATAGAAAGTAATCTTCTCCTTCCCATGTTGAACTCCTGACCTCGCCGCGAGTTAACATCGAACCTTGACTATAGGAGATACACTTTTGGTTTTTATGTGCTCACCTCATGGTTTATTATTTTCTATCGTTTTCCATAAAGTGCAATTTAGCATCGAGTTGGATTATAAATTCATTTGTCGAGGTGATGGAAGTTCCGACAGATCATAGGAAACACCTTCGAAGAAAATCATGAATCATCGGTCCCAATTTCTAAACGTTTCTTCATCGGTTTCTCAGAAGATGATGCATTTCTAATCCCCAATTTACTTTACTTTACGTCTAGACGATTATTCCTAACGAGAGTTGACTATGAAGTAGTAAAGAAAAGAATGAGAAATAGAAACTTGACTCATGGAAACATACACGTGACTTTTCTCGAGTATTGAAGATGAATATACTTAACTTGCATAGTGATCATTGTTAAGGATACGCATAAAAAATTTACTTTCTAGAAGGTTTAGGTAAAGGGTTAGTTTCAATAAGGTTTAAGGGTGACAATTACCAACATGACGATTCTGAATTATACATAGGTGATCAGGCTATGTATAATTGAGAAGTAATATTGACATGCTTGCTTTTCCGTCAAAAATTTTATCTTCGTGTTCGAGGTGATAATAGGATATTTTTGTAAAGTGGCAAGTTTGTATTCGTGGTAAAAATAAAATAGTTCTTGATATGGTAATAGTTTTATATATGTTTACTCATTTGTTATTTTATTTTTCATTATTATTATAAAGAGTTTTTATACGTGACATAAATCGGAATAAAGTACAGGGTGGTTACAATTTGCTTATAGAAAATCTTTCGGTTGAATTACTATAATGAATAAGTGGTTCGTGAGACAAAATCGACACCATTTATAGGATTGTATTTGTTCAGTTTATGTAAAAATGATAAACTAGTTTAAAGTTTACTAGTGAAAGGGTTTACTATGGTTGAAAAGAATTGTTTATATCTAAATTGAATTAAGACATTTATAAAATGGATTTATTATTATTGTTTGATAAATATTAAATTATTATTATTTTTTTAAATAAATAAATGATTCACGAAGCTAAGTCACTAAGATCTACAAGATGGTACTTAATTAATTTTTCGAAAATGATAAAACATTTTTCGGTCTAACATAACGCCCTATATAAAGACATTTTCCCAAAAATGGTTTTTAAACAGTAGATCACCGCAAACGTAAAGGATAGTAAAACAAGAATAAGAATAATCAGAGAGAATAAATGTAAGAGACATCAGGGTTGTTTACAATGGCGATAGATCAAGTATTAAGAATGTCCGAACAACATAAAAGTAGTCAAAGGATATGGACATGAAGGGTCATATGTCTTAGAAGACCGTGAATCAGAAAGCTATATTGTGTCATTCGCAGAATTTGTCGTTGCAAACTAAAGAACAATTCGATCACATTATCATTAGATAGATATAAGCATTGATGGTATTAATGTTATTACCCCCAACGTTAAAAAAAAATGTGTGTAAGGTGAGAACTTAAAAGGTTGCACCTCATCGAGCGGTATGCTTCTTCACATGAAGAAACGAAGAAGAATTGTGTATTAGGTTCAGGGACCTAGAAACAACGCAATGAAACAACAACAAAGGATAATTTTTCCATTCATCAATTACGATAACAACTCACACAAACGATAAGAATACGATATAAAAGAATTGATGTAGTTTATTAACTATAAAACGCATATATTAAAATACACTAGTAATGGGAATTTTTCCACCTATAATTAAGTTACCGTTATTATATTGAAAAGTTCTATTTTTTAGAATGTTACCATTTTTAAGAAAAAATAATCCCGTATTAAGGCGTAAAATCATGAAAAAGACATATTTGGTAAATAAGTAAATTGGTATTGTTAAATATTTCCAGTCGTTACATACATATATATAAAAGTTTCCAATATTTAGACTTAAACAAATCCTCTTGCAACTAAACCATGTTTTTTATATTCTATATTGAATTAATTTCGGACTTTTTTATATATAAAATTTTCCTAAATGTTGACTTGGTCTGACCCTCGTAAATTATTTTTTAACTGTATCCTCCTTTATGAACATGTAAAAATATTAATTCGAAAAAACATATGTTTCGTTGATGGCCGAAACAAACCCTAAAAATAACAATTTCCTCACTTTAAGTTCTGTGCAAACTTAAAAATTAATGAGTGCTAAGTTGTTTATATGTTATAATATATATATATATATAGAATATAATATATATATATATATTATATATATATAATTTATATATTATATATATATATATATATATATATATAGATCAAAATATTTTACAAATTTCAAGTGGCCATAAAAACTTCGTTTCAAAATTCAACCCAATGCCACTTTAATTCCTCCAAACCATTAAACCAAGTCATGCCCATTATTTAAACACACCATTCAAATATAAAAAACCTCATGTAATTTCCAGAAACAAAGATTTAAGTTGACTTATTGGTAGAAGTTAATACAAAAGAATCAAAACACATACTCACAAGTTTTATTCAAGAGTTTCAGAAGTAGACATTCCCAAATGACACATTACGCGAGAATATGTTAGTAGTACTTTTCCAAATAGGAAATGAAGGTTATAAGGCGACATGTTAAAGGAGGGTTTGATTTAGTCGACATGTCTCCATGCGATCGATTACGTGATGACATATACGTTTCAGAAGTACGAAGCGAACGATCTAACGAATAGCGAAATAACCAATAGGATCGAAAATCTATGTCGAATGTAATTCATCAAAAAGAACGAAGCAATAGTCGCGATAAATTTCGGGGATAATCAAAAAACTCACGAGTCCTCGAAATAAAGAATCCATTGTGCCACGCACAACACGGTGTCCATAACAAAAAAGTTAAAGACATAGTGTCAAACACACAACGTCTTGCGCAGCAATTATAGCATTTGTATAGACAACATTATATACGAAGGGGCAACTCATACCCTATAAACCTATCAATTTTGACGTTATAACATATAATAAAATGCCTAATTGCATAACATGAAGAAAGAAAGAAAAATAAATGATACCGGCAATATGAATATTCTTATATTATAGAATCCATGTGTGTCCGTCTACTTCACTTAGCCTTATAAACCCCTTTCGACCAATTTTCCTAGTCCACTTGACAATTTTAAAGAAATACTAACTGCATCAAACTACTATCTACCCAGAAATCCATTCTAACTACCTCCAACATGGTTTATCAAAACCCTTGTATTTTTCCCATGAAGATTAACAAGTCTACAATTTTTCAAAACAAAAAAATTACCACACCCAAAGTGTCGAAACAAAAAGGACCTGCCTGTACTTAGCCCAAAGATTAACACAACAGACCCCCTTAGACTATACAGAAAATTCTGGGAAAAGTACAGTAGCTCACACATATTATGGACATGCTATAGTTTAAATTTCGTCGAAAAATATTAAGTTTTGATCAGTCAGCTTACCACATCTTTACAACCTAAATTCTGGACAGATTTATAGTTTCGACAACCCATCTTGCAAATTCAAGTTGACTAACTTACACTTACTGAAAATCCACGAGGTTTTCTTCGTTTGAAAGTAGACTCGCCGAACTTAGTTTTAGAATCAAGAAAATCCAGAAAAGCTTTTAGGACGACTAAGTAAATAAGTGCGCAAGTTTACTCAGAATTCTGCGCTAGATGGCCAATTGCGGAATTTCAACTCAATAATTACCAGACTTCTACCTAGTGTGTAGATCTCGTTATTAGGAGTTAGAACTTGATTTTATACCAAAACTCATTAGGACAACGCCTTAACATTTTAAACAACAAAATCTCAGTTTACTACATTTTAACCCATTCTGACTAATATAAAATTTTATAAAAATTACCCATTTTGACCCGTTATCCAGATTAAAACATTTAAACACGAACAAAAGTAAACGACTAACTCATTAGTTGTGAATTCAGTTTTACTTATTATATTTTACGCCAAATCGTTTCTTACGACACTAGTCGACTAATTTTTTTTAAAAATTTCGCCATTTTAACTATTATTATAATTTCCTAAAATCTATCTCATTCTAACGACCCATTAAAATACATTTTCAAGACTCGACTCTAAGTTTTTTTAATGTAAAACTATAGTTCCTAACAACTTATTAGTTTTTAGCCGAGACCCGAAACTCGACGGAAAATGACGAAAATACCCTTTTTCGTTTCTGCAGTAAGTTAAAAATTCAGCAAGAGCTGATCGGAACTTTTAAAGTTTTCCAAAATTTCAAATGGCCCGCCAAACGTTCGTTTTTAAGAATTACGGATGTGCGACTCAACCGTTTCGAACTAGGGCGACCTTAACAAATTCTCAAGCCTAAAATCACTTTAACAACATTGACTAACCAAATTTCTGTCCTGGTAAATTTTCTGCATTATACGTTCTAAAACCACTTCCAAAGGCCAAATTCACGTCATCGCGAACCACTCGCCAATTGCGACTTTAAACTATCCCTAACACCATTACTAATCATCACGAACCCAATCCAACCACTTCAAAACGGTAATATGCACCACAAATTTCTGGATTTACATACAAGTTTATAATATTTGCATACATATTAGAACTTATTAACATAAAAGGGTTAATAAAATCGTATAATCACATAGAATGAGGCGACAATGATTTTAGCAAATAAAGCGTAAGAGATCAAAAGGAAGTCAAGTATAAAGGAAAATATAAGGAATTGGAAGGTAAGGATTAGGAGCAATAAGAACAATAGTTCATCTTTCAAGAACGTCCTTATCATTAATTAGGGGGAGGTAAAATTCGCCATATAATTGTAATTCGACGAAAACAAAAATACGTATAAGCACTACATAAATAGAATTTATCAATATATGAATAAATGCAATGCAATAAAATGAATAGATAATTAATAATCAATTTGTTTAAACAAATGTAAATAAATTGACTTATAGATTTATTTAAACTTGTAATTAATGGAATAATGATTTATTTAAACATGTAAATAATTGAATTAAATGTTAATACAGTAACATAACATGAAAACTTTAATATAAAGTTTTAATTATCGAAGAATATCTCGATAAGAATCATAGTATTTATTTAATAAATACTAAACAATATTGTATTCATGAATAAGGAATACTAAAATGGTAATCACTTGAGGATGACTTGAGCGGGAACCACGAGGAGTATTTTGCGCGCAAAAATTTAGAAAAGTAAATTTATAGTTTAGGTATAAAAATGTTTTTTGACCTAGTTCTCTATAACTTATGGCTCTTGATACCAATCTTTAACACCCCCAATATAAATTGAGATTCGGGTCCAACAATGAGGTGTTAATAATAAGTACAACAGTCATATATTATATAAATGACTCGAAAAGAAGACGTTATCAAACCACAATGTCCATTAGAAAAGAGAAATTTCATAGTGCAAGCGTTGTCCCAAACATAACAAAACAAGACACCATGTTCAACAAAAAATACAGACAGTGTTTTTGAGGAATGGAAATCAAGTGTTTTAACAAAATTCATTCTTAAGCGTAACTTCCTCCTCTTCGTCCCATGCTCTAAGTCCTTAGCTTTGATTACCTGAGATAAACATGCTAAAAAAGTCACAAACTATGATTGAAATTCATATTTTTATTAAACATTAAGATTTAGGAAGAACAACAGAAGTATTTAAATCATAGTAAAACCTTTTGGATCAAACAAGTTTTAATTAATATGCATTGAGCTCGTGACATCCGACCCCTTTGACGAGAATGTTATGTTGCCCCAAACGGATTAGGTATTATTTCCATATACCTGTAGTTCTCAGAATAATATATCCATTGAAAAGTGGTGTTCCAAAAGGATACAAACCTCAGATGGATCACCCAATAGTACAATTTATTATCCGTAGCAATCCACATCACCCGTAGTTAACGTTCATGCGATTCTTGGGGGACTTAGAATTAGTACTCACAGCATTGATCATATTATTCGGAGGGAGTCCAACATAACAGGTAAAACAATTTGTGCTCAATTTTTATAAAACAATGCATGTAGTCCTCGCGAGTTTTGAAAAACAATTAAAGTAATAAAGGCGACCTATGGACTCACCAAATGTAGATGATCAAATGAAAACCAAGTATGAGAATAAGACTCCAAAGATTATTACGATACTATATCGCAAGTCACGACATATGAATTGAATATAATATCATTAGAAATAAGAATAATATGACAATACTAGTTAATAAAATCTGAAACAAGAACAATATTGCACCAAGACCAAAACAAATAATTTTTAGTTTTCAAATAGGTGTATGACCTGCACTTAACCCCAAATAAGTGTCAACTAAGTATCACTTAGCCATTCTTAATCTTTTAACTAAATGTCACTCATTGTAATTCACAGAGAAAGAGCGTAAAAGAAACTTACATTGCAAGATTTTTAGTCACATCACAGTTTCATATCTCTTAAATACCATAAAAGATATGAAGGTTAGGTTTTCCACCCATGGAAGGATGCGATGCGTCTAGTTTTCAAAACATTAGCCAATCATTTCTAAATCATTTACCAATCCACGGAAATAGGTTTGATTACAAAACAGAAGGTCAAAACAGAAAACTTATTACTGAATTTCACACTTCCACTGTTTTTGTCCATAAACCTAAACTAAAATAGCAATGAAGTTAGTTCTAATTGGAGGAGTTAACTTATGATGTCCTGAATCTAACCAAGCTTCATAACCTTAACCTACCATACAATAACCTAGAGCAATTCATGTTTTCTAACAGAATGTTCAGAATTGGTTCACAACCATAAAACAGCCATATCTCCTTCATCCGAAATCGTTACAAGAGTATCCAAATCATACATTAAAGCTTAAGACTTACTCTATCCAAATATGTAATTTTATCAGTAGCTATAGACCAAATCTTTGAGAATAACCACCCAGACCGCTGTCCCAACAACGTCCGCAAAGAAATCTTATCCTAGATCGATCAATAAACACTTCCAAAACTAATTAATCCATCACAAGGGCTACAAATCAACAAGATACATTATCTAACAAATTTAGAAAACCGGTTTTAAAAAAACCGGTTTTTCTAATAACCGGTTTCGGTTTTTTCGGTTTTTCCGAAATCGGTTTTTTTCGGTTATAAATGTTCGGAATCGGTTTTTTTCGGTTATAAATTTTCGGAATCGGTTTTTTACCGGTTCGGTTTTTTTCGGTTATAAATGTTCGGAATCGGTTTTTATACCGGTTCGGTTTTTTTCGGAATTTAAAACTTCGAACATTTATTTAATAAACTTGTTAATTATCAAACATTTAATTAAACAATACACCGGAAACATACTAAATAAATACAATCATAACTTTTTATTTGCACCGGAAACATACTAAAAAAATGCAACCATAACTTTTATTTAAACAATACAATTATACAACTAAAAAAATACAACCATAACTTTTATTTAAAAAAAACCGGTTAAAAAAAACCGGGTTTAAAACCGGTCGCTTATTAAACCCGAAAACCGGTCTAACCGGTTCGGTTATTTTTAACCGGTTCGGTTAAAAAAAACCGGTTTTTTAAAAAACCGTTTTAGGTTTTTTGGACCGGTTTTTAAAAAAACCGGTTATGATTTGCATCTCTAGTGTTGATCGGCCGAATAGTAAGAGAGGGGGAAAGATTGGGCTTTGGCCCATTCTTGCCTAACTATCATTACCTGTAAATCTTGGGCCTTATTACCTTTCTTAGCCAGATACCTTTTTCCTAAACCGTGATTTTCGTCTCGGGTGCAATTTAAAACACAAGAAAGATAAATATTATAAAAATAAAATAATAGGCACTCAAAGCCCTAATACGGAGTCGTTGGTTTCTCGATCGTTAAAAACGGATAAATTTTTAAACCATAGCGCTTTTTACTTAAAATCGATGATTTTTATATAAAACGACGAAGTAGTGAAAAGTAAAATTTTAGAAATTTAGAAAATTAAATATAAGTTGAAAATTAGTAGTGACCTTAAATACGGGGTTTTACATCTTTCCCTCCTTTTAGGAGCGACGTCCCGGCGCTCGTCTCTTCTTACTTGTCGTATTCTTACTCGAGAATAGATGCGGACATTTGCTCATGAAGTAATCTTTTCTTTCCCATGTGAACTCTGGACCTCGCCGCGAGTTACATCGAACCTAGACTATGGGAATACGGCTTGGTTTACGTTGCTTCGCCTCACGGTATATTATTTCTATCAGTTCTTCAATAAAGTGCAATTTGTCATCGAGTCGATTATAAATTCGATTTGTCGAGGTGATGGAAGTACCGACAGATCGTCGGGAAACATCTTTGGAAGAAAATCACGAATCACCGCCTCAATTTCTAAACGTTTCTCTATCGGTTCTCCGAAGATGATGGAATTTCTAATCCGCCAATTTACTTACTTATGCTTAGACGTTTATTTCCAACAAAGAGTGACTACGAAAGGTAGTAAAGAAAAGAATGGAAAAGAATTTAACTCATGAAAACAGATACGAGACTTTTATCGAGTGTTGAGTTGGATAGACTTACTTGCATAGTGATCATTGTTAAGGATACACATAAAATTTTTACTTTTTAAAAGGTTTAGCTAAAGGGTTAGTTTCAATAAGGTTCAAGGGTGACAATTACCAACATGACGAGGTTCCTCCTCAATTATACATAGGTGGCCAGGCTTTGTATAATTGAGGATTAATATTGACATGCTCGCTTTCGTTAAAAGTTATTTTCGTGTACAAGGTGATAATAGGATACTTTTATAAAGTGACAAGATTATATTTGTTGTAAAAAAATAGTTTTTGACATGCTAATAGTTTTATATATGTTTAT
>BQNB010105620.1:0-23566 GCA_026074375.1 Tanacetum coccineum
TTGGTTTTGCAAGTGTAAAAACGGAAATGTGGTGTTACGAACATCAAAGGTGAACTATCAAAGCATAACTATGATTATGTAATATAAAATAGTTAGCTTGTCAAAATGACTTTTCTTATGATTTCCTTACTACGTAACAGCCAGGAACTACAAAGAGAGGATGTGGCTACTTTATGTGGATGGATGCTTCTCCTGGACCGTCAACACCTCAAAGTCATTCTCCGGGAACTTCTTCACGACCAAGTCATTCTCCGGGAACTTCTTCACGACCAAGTCATTCTCCGCGATCTGCATAGAATCTCGGAATGGCAGAGTGCTCAAATTGTAAGTTCTTGGCTGAAAGGATAAAGACACTAGAGGCAAGGATAAGTGTACTAGAGGGACAACTAGAGATGGAAAGGCATCCCGAGAACCACACACTTGAGTCAGCTGGAATACTTCACGAGATCTACCAAGGGATGAGAAACCTTAATATGGAGTAGTTTTTCATTAAGATAAATCATTTTAGCATTTGGAATGTAGGAAAACTTAATATGCTTTAATGTTTGAGATGGGAAAACTTAGTATGCTTTAATGTTTGAGTGTTTATCGATTTCTAATGTAATTTGATATTATAATAATAAACGTTAATCGATTAGGAATCATTCCGTGTATTTTGATTATTTATTGTGGTTAAACTGCATTTAGTTCAGTTAATTTTGAAGTAAATTTATCAAATTAGCAAACTAATAAATGATAAATTTTTTAATCGATTAGGAATCATTCCGTGTATTTTAATTATATATAATTTTTAAATGCATTTTATATATGTACAAAAATTGTTTTAATTATTATATAAAATGATTTTTTATAAAATATATAATAACTTTTTTATAAAATATATAACTTTTTATAAAAAATATAAATTGGTTCGTTTCGGCCGGGTCGGTCCGGTTCCTCGTTTCGTATATAATTATTATATAAAATGATTTTTTATAAAATATATAATAACTTTTTTATAAAATATATAACTTTTTATAAAAAATATAAATTGGTTCGTTTCGGCCGGGTCGGTCCGGTTCCTCGTTTCGTATATAATTATTATATAAAATGATTTTTTATAAAATATATAATAACTTTTTTATAAAATATATAACTTTTTATAAAAAATATAAATTGGTTCGTTTCGGCCGGGTCGGTCCGGTTCCTCGTTTCGTATATAATTATTATATAAAATGATTTTTTATAAATTATATAATAACTTTTTTATAAAATATATAACTTTTTATAAAAAATATAAATTGGTTCGTTTCGGCCGGGTCGGTCCGGTTCCTCGTTTCGTATATAATTATTATATAAAATGATTTTTTATAAAATATATAATAACTTTTTTATAAATATATAACTTTTTATAAAAAATATAAATTGGTTCGTTTCGGCCGGGTCGGTCCTGTTCCTCGTTTCGTATATAATTATTATATAAAATGATTTTTTATAAAATATATAATAACTTTTTTATAAAATATATAACTTTTTATAAAAAATATAAATTGGTTCGTTTCGGCCGGGTCGGTCCGGTTCCTCGTTTCGTATATAATTATTATATAAAATGATTTTTTATAAAATATATAATAACTTTTTTATAAAATATATAACTTTTTATAAAAAATATTAATTGGTTCGTTTCGGCCGGGTCGGTCCGGTTCCTCGTTTCGTATATAATTATTATATAAAATGATTTTTTATAAAATATATAATAACTTTTTTATAAAATATATAACTTTTTATAAAAAATATAAATTGGTTCGTTTCGGCCGGGTCGGTCCGGTTCCTCGTTTCGTATATAATTATTTATAAATTGGTTTCACATTTATATATACAATTTAAATACATTTAATACATTAAATAATATATAAAGTTATATATAAAATTTAGGGTCGACATTGTCGACCCTAAATGTCGACCCAAACTTGTTTTATTTATTTATAAATTGGTTTCACATTTATATATACAATTTAAATACATTTAATACATTAAATAATATATAAAGTTATATATAAAATTTAGGGTCGACATTGTCGACCCTAAATGTCGACCCAAACTTGTTTTGTTGACTTTACCAATTTCGTTGAAAATGGTGGGCCCTCTGTGTAATTTAGGGTCGACTATGTCGACCCTAATTTTTTCTCGACCCCAAACCTCATTTTTGTTGTAGTGTTTAAGCTTACGAACAATAACATGATTTAAAAAATAAAATGTCATTTTTGTAAAATTAAATAATATTAAATTGATTGAAGTTATAATAAGTTATCTTAGTAAAATGTCATAATAAACTTATTAACAAAAAATCATTATATGACGTTTATAGGTTATGATCATACTAATATGTCTTCCAGATATTAAGTAAATGCTTACATTAGGTTTGAAGAAAGGCATTATATAATGAAAGTTGTGCAATAATATTAAATACGGTTCGACTTGGTTAACAATGAAAGTTGTACATTTTTAAGTCCTTCAACTTTCCTCGTTTTTGCACAGGTACAAAACTTCTCTTTACTTTACACCGTTTGTCTTCATGCAATATTTTTTTTAGGGGTGTGCACGGTTCGGTTTGGGTCGGTTTTTGGCTAAAACCGAAACCGAACCGAAATATTCGGTTTTTATAAAACCAAAAATCGAAACCGCTCGGTTTTTGGCGGTTTGGTTTTTTCGGTTTCTCGGTTTTTGCTGTTCGGTTTTTCGGTTTTTTCGGTTTCAAACCGTTTAAATTTGGTTTTTGCTAATTATATTAATAAACTTGTTTTACGTAGAAAATTGGTTATTTTTTTATTTTTTTTGTCAATATGAGCCTAATAATGTTTACACAAATTTTTACAATTATACACATATAAATGGGAGACACACACATGCATGTGAAAATACACATAGTATGATCATTGTCATTATAACGACATATTGTCAGGTAAACACACGTACATGACAAACATATATATAAACATTAAGATAATATATGTTATAATAATTTCATCCATAAAATAAATATAAATTTAAAATTTTAAGTTATCATTTATTTATTTATATTATATTAATTATATATTATTATAAAATTGGTTTGGTTCGGTTTTTACGGTTCGGTTTTTGACCAAAAATCAAAACCGAACCGAAAATTTTCGGTTTTTGAAAAATAAAAAACCGAACCATCGGTTTCTAGTTTCGGTCGGTTTTTTCGGTTCGTTTTTTTCGGTTTTCGGTTCGGTTTCGGTTTTTTCGGTTTCTTCTGCTCACCCCTAATTTTTTTTAAGATCAGACCTACAACACAATATTTTAAGTTTTATTGTATCATGGATATAGGTTTCCAAAGATGTTTACAAAAGAAAACAAAGTATGTGAAATCAAGTGAAGGTCGAATTATCATCCTGTTCACTTGAATCTTTTGATTCAATTTGTTAATTTACCTTTTTAAATCTCTTTTACAATGTTCAACAAAGAATCATTAACCCATTCTACTTTGCACCAATAAGCATTCCAAAGACTAGTGATGTGAGTTTGTTTTCTTTTTAGTAATATAGTTGAAGCTAACTAAAAAACTAAGATATTTTTGCCTATCTTGCATTATTTAAAAAACAAAAACAAAAACAACACAGAGAAGTGTCGGGAGCATTCATTATACATATTGCTTACGATTTCTTTCATTGTCCAAAATAGTTTAAGGTCCAAATCACTTTACCATATCCTAAACACCTGACAATTCCCCTATCCAGATACCACCCAACTTCTTATAAACCTCCTGGAGCCCATGATGCCAATGGGCAGAGCCGTCCAGCCGAAGGTCTAAAGCCAACACATCTTCATCTGGAATAAAATCGTGAGAAACACTTTGAACTCCAAAATATCTCGTTTAACGCTTTGAAGTCTATGACGCTTTCCACTTGATCCAATAGAGTCAAATTCAACCAAACCCAACGCCCCAACATATTAAGACCACATCATCGAAATCACTCAAAGACATATGTTTTAGAAGCTCGGAAATGACACTTAAATCTTTAACTTAGCAAGACTACTCTACCTCCATACCATCTAATCAAATACAATCGTCTACCGAGATAGACATCACCGCTTCATTACCCGCTTCCTTATATACCTTGTTACAATCCGACACCCCTACAGATTCTGCTCCAGCATTACATGTACGCGAGTATTTTGCCCGAGATTTCCCACTGATTTGTTGCCCAGGACCGCTTAGCATACGAGTTACAAAGACTGAAAAAGCATTTTTGTTATACTAACATATTGAAGTTCGAACCTACACTGGTTGCCGTCCCAAACGTTCCATCAGGTCTATTTGAGTAATAGTTCGACGTCATAGACTATGTGTCTCTGACCACATCCGACAAAATAAATGAAAACCACTCATAATAATTCACACACTGAGCCGTCTTGAGATTGGAAACTAGCTGAATTGATATCGATTAACGTTTATAAAAGTACATAAACCAAATCGATAGATCACCTTATGGATCTCTTTGCAGCTATGTATTTAACATCAGATCAACCGACACCCCAATTATGTTTACAATTACCCAAAGAATCTTGACCGATCACATTTCCATGGGATATTAGAAACAACAAGCTGATAGATGAATGCAAACAGACTTATAGTATGTTTGATATTCCTCACGAAAAATTAGGATGAGAGGATTTATTGGAGAATTACCTTGAATATACTGTATGGCTCGTGTAGACGGACGGTAGGGTGGGGGGGGGGGGGGGGGGGGGGGTGGGGGTTTTTTCTGGGGAGAGGGGGGGGGGGGGGGAACGAGTGAGAGAGAGAGGTATCCCTACCCCGAGTTGGTGGGGGGGGGGGGGGGGGGGGGCTATTAACCCGTGAATATACTAATTTCCAATCAGACTCGAATGACAGTGATGAGTTTAGCAACGTAACAGTGCCATCCAGTTATTCAACAACAGAATAGCCAAGATCCGAAAATAGGATTGAAAACGCCTATCATTTGTGAAGATGGAAATAGGATTGAAAATAGGATTATGCTCTATATCCATTTTTGTAGTAGTGATTGACAAAACAATCTACAATGCAACCTTGAAGCATAAGTCAGTCTCAACAAGATACTTATTATTAAACTACAACCAAGTATAATATAGTTGGTTTTCTAGGGTGGACTAATTAATCAAAGATACAAATCAGTCTTTATAAGGTGTACATTCGTAAAGACAATGAGATCATGTTACACAACGAAGTACTTGCCCATTAAGAGGGAACTTTTAGTTTAAATATAACTTATGTTTTAAATGACATAGTTAACTAATATACTTTATGTTTCTCAAAGTTGAGCATTGGACAAGCTTTAAAAGAAAGGTACCTCATCCGCTTTAGGACCGACATGATGAATTGATGCTTGTACAACAAATTTTGCTTTGACGTCTCCTGCATTTTGTCTTCAAGAGAGTATACCTGATTGTTGAAAATTTTCAAAAACAAGTAGTCAACTCGGAAGAAGTAAAATAAAAGTGATTTAGGGTTTGAGTGTATGTGTGTTTGGTAGGTGAAAAGAAGAAAAGAAAGCAAAGTGAAAAAAACAGGAGGGAGAAATCCTGCTCAATGCTCAAATGAAAAATCAAAGAGATAGCCCGTTTTTTTGTTTAAAACATGAGTCTATAATGTGGTTGCAATAAAGCCCTGTTTTTTCATTTTATAACCGGGTTTTATGCTTCTAGATTTGACGGAAGTCTTTATAGAGCCCTCTTTTTATGTAAACATGGCTTTCTTAGGGGGGCTCTATTCCAAATTTTGTAGTAGCGTTTGATCCTGTTTGATCAAACAATGTATAATCTTATAGGGATACGTTGCTTTGATCTTGCTCGCAAATACAAATATCTTGGATGTCGTAAAATACCTAATGAACTAAACTTCATTATCGGTAAAAGAACGTTGTTTAAGGTTTTGTATTATGAGTTCAACATAAGTAACAGCTATCATGCTTATCAAGTTAAATATCAGATTTGGTTGCGCTATTCAATGAACACGTTACTTGTGATTCTAATGATGAAGATAATCATCTTCCATAAGTAATAGTAATTTTTAGATTTATAATTTATAAAATCATAGTTATATTTTTTGTAATAAATTTATATGTTGGTTACATTTATATGTTTACTAATTTTAATTTATAATTTTTTTTGGTAACCATTGTTTGTGACACTTTGTCTGACTAATCCACGAGGTTAATTTATATTGTAACATGCAGGAGCATAAATTGGTGAATGTTGATTTCTCGTGCGGTTGTTATTCTTCAAATGCAAGTGAAAAGGATACAATATCTATGTTTGGATAAGCTGATAACACTCCATTTGTAGATTCGAACTCCAAACACAATCATTTACTCTAAAAAGACCGACTTATATTGCACAACCACCACTTCCTAAAAGCTTCAATGACATTGTTTTTTCTCAATGTTTTAATATATTTTTTTAACAAATTTTAATCACTAATTCATATGAAATGTGTTAGAGATGTTTAATATGAAGGATGCAGTGGCTAGATGTCAACCTTTGGGAGACGAGTTTAAGCTAAGTAAGAAACAAACACCCAAGTCAAAGGCTTCTAAACGAAGAATGGCTAAGGTTCCTTATCCATCAACTATGCTCCGAGATAACAGACGAACGGGGGTTTGTGTCTTAATAGAGAGAGAAGGAGAAGTTATTCCTAGTTTGATGATGTAGGGTTAGGATACCTTGTATCGAATGTCTCTTAGCCCTATGCTTGGTTAGTTGCAGTGTGTTTCATTTATTCGGAGATACAGAAAAGTTAGAGAAGTAGCCTTGTTGAAGGAAAGATGGTTTGAAGTATATATAGATTACTTGAGACGGAAGTGAAGTGATGAGCCTCCAAGTGAAGATTCTTGAGCTATGGAGACTCGTCTAGGGTCTGAGCAGAAGGCTCCGAGGTTGATTTGATGAAGCGTAACAGAGGTAGGACTCTACTTACGCATAAGCTCCTTGGGATCCTACTATAAGTAGAGTAGAAGAAGATTGACAAAGGCTCCGAGTGGAGGCTCCAATAGGAGGTCAAAGGCTCCCTCCTTATGGGGCAGAAACTTCTTGAACATGGGCTCAACCCATAAATATCCCATAATTGTAAACGTAGTACGTGTGTACTCAATAACAAATCTCGCTGGATTGACCTCGTAGACTGCTACAAATTCTTTAGTCGTAGATACTACGTAATATCCTATGTCGATTTACATTTCACGATATATTTTTTTAAGCCTTGTTTGTTAGACGGTGCGCATGTGCGATATCTACAACAAAGTGGTACTAAAGCCTTGGTTACGATAAACAATGGGAAAAGATGGGAAGATAAAGATTGACATGATGGTCATGATTTTGGTCCTGAAAGTTGCAGATCAAAGACTATTTGTATCAGAAGAAGCTTCACGAGCCTTTGGGAGAAGCCAAACCTTTAGGCATGAAGGTTGAAGACCGGATTAGGTGTGGTAAGGTTATCCTTGGCGAAGAATTTAGCCTACAAGATTTTCAAGGAGAAGAACACATACGGCTTGATAAAGGATCTGTTTATTATGTGCGAGAAACCTAGTGCGTCAAATAAGATGTTTCTTATTCGACAATTGGTTAATACAAAGATGAAGGATGGAGCCTCCGTAGTAGATAATGGGAACGAGTTTAAGTCAATCCTATCAAGGCTGGTCTTGGTTGTGATTAAGTTTGATGATGAAGTACATGCTATGTTGTTACTCTCTTCATTACCCGAGAGCTGATAGGCACTCTTAGAACACTTAGTCATTTAACCAGAACTACATGGCATAACCAGAGGGTTTTTAGTCAGTTGAGAAAGAAAAAAATCTCATGTGTAAGTTAAAGAATAGTGTTTATTGACTGAAGCAAGCACCGAGAGAATGGCACTTGAAGTTTGACACTTTTATGTAGAGGGCATGGTACAAGAGATGTGCTATGGACCATTGTCGCTACTAGAAGAAAGTTAGTCCATCATCCATTATATTACTGTTATATGTTGATAACATGTTGGTAGCAGGCTTTTACATGGTAAGGATCAATAAGCTCAAGAGGCAGTCGTCTCAAGAGCACGAGATGAAGGATTTAGGCTCCTCTAGGCATGAGCATCATTAGAGATAATACGAAGGGTACTCTATGGTTATCGATGGATAAATACACAAGGAATGTGTTAGAAAAGTTTAATATGAAGGATATAGAGGCAAGATGTCAACCTTTGGGAGACCGGTTTAAGCTTAGTAAGAAACAAGCACCCAAGTCGGAGGTTTCGAGACGAAAAATGGCAAAGGTTCCTTATGCATCAACTAGCCTCCGAGATGAATGACGAACAAAGGTTGGTGTCATACTAGAGAGAGGTTATTCCTACTTTGATGATGTAGGTTCAGGATAACTTGTAATGAAAGTCTCCTAGCCCTCCGTTGGTTAGTTGCAGCATGTTTCGTATGTTCGGTGATAAAAAAAAAATGTTAGAGCAGTAGCATTGTTAAAGGAAATAAGTTTGAAGGTTTACCTAACATTCTTGAGACGTGAGTCATGAAGAGATCACCTCCAAGGGGATTGTTGAGTAATGAAGAACTCATCTAAGCTCTAGAAAAAGGCTCCGAAGTTTGACTGGCAAAGTGTAACAAGAGGTAATGAGTCTCTTTACAACAGAAGGATCATTGGGATCCTACTCTTAAGTAACAGAAGAAGCTTGACAAAGCTATAATAGAGCCTCAGACACCGGTCATAAGCTCCCACCCACTAGGCCACAACTTTTGGAACATGGGTTTAAGGCCCATATGTAGTTAGCTCTATGGCTTTAATCAATCCTCAGAGCAAGTGAGGATTATGGTTTCAAACTTATAAATATCCCCTCATTGTAATCATAAATTTAATCTCTTTTGTGTTTACTCAATAATAATTCTCCTATTTGACTCGTGCTACACGTTCCCGTAGTCGTTGGATGTAACTAATAAACGAGATAACAAAAATCTATCCTGTTTGATTCACACGAATACCAGAATTGATCCTTCCAATAATTGTTTATTCAAAAAATACCAGTATTTAGGGTGATTCTTAGTAAAACTGTGCCAAAAATAGACTTTTTGTATTTCATAAACTGAATAGCCCTAGTAGTTGAAAGATACTTATTAAAATAGAACATACAAAACTGAAATGGTTCCTCAAAAGACAAAACGGTCCAAAAACTATGCTAAAAAAAAACAAAGGTCCAAAAAACCCAAAAATACACAAAATCTTTATAGCCTTAAAGTATCTTTAAAAATGCATCTTCAGTAATACCTTTAGGAAGTAAACCCTTCGTAATACCTTAAATGCATTGCTATCCAGATATGGTAGATTTCTGTTCCTGAATAGTGGAGAACACATACTTTTTCTTTATTTCAATATTTGCTACTTCATAGTTTATGGCCAACTCGTGGTTTGGTGGATTTGAAGATTTTTATGGAGTACAAAAACATTAATGGAGTTGTCAAGGAGGAAAATATAATCTATACGCAATAAAAATAAAATGGGTGGGGCAAGCCCGTCGAAACCTTAAGCCTACCCTTTTACTCTAATTTTTATTATTTTGTTTTATTCTCTAATTATTATACATTAATTATTATTTTATATTATTATTAATTTGCCAAATTCAAAGTATTACGTAAATAGATCATAGATTTACGTAGCATGAGGTCAACAGAATTCCACGCCCTTTACAAGGCTTAAGCTCCGCTAACGCGTGCCATTTACAAACCTACATTCAATACAAAAGACTGACACAAATTCAAGCGTATTACGTAAAATGACAAATACATATCAAAATGGGTCCAAAACAGGCGATCGCCCAGTTTATTGGCGGGATAGACACTAGTACCTGTTATGACACAATAAGGTATATAAACCAGATAAAAAGTTAAAAAATAAAAGATATATATATAAATGCACAAAAAAGTGAATGAAATATATACTGTTTTTGAATGGATCAATTTTCAGTTATTCATTATTGATAGAAACCTTAGTACCAAACAATCCATTGCAAACAGAAGTATCTTTCCTAAATAAGATAACAAATTACTAAAAAACATTGAATATTAACACAATATAAACTATTGAGCTTTAATCTTACCAGCCCAATATTTTTAAACCTCTTGTTAACTGCGAAATAACAACAACCCAAGCCAATAAAGTTCTTGCGTTTTTGCAATATCGTCAAACAACACAGCAAAACCATCAAACAAACAGCAGCTCAACCTTTTTGTAACGAATGTAAGAGTAACATTAATAGAAGTATAATACATCTATTGTTAATAATAAACAAATTTATAATTTACTCGACATCCTCAGAATTATATCCTCATAGACTATTGTGTAGCCCAAGTATTAATAGTTTTATAACCCATACAAATTATTGTGCCAATAAAATCTGAAATTTTAGATAACCAGAAATTAAAAGCAAAAATCAGAACCACAACCGCAAACCTCTCAAAAGGACAAGTTGTCTGCGCTCCAATTAAATCAATAGAAAAGAGCAACTTATGAGAAGTTAAGGAAATACCCCCCCCCCACTCCCCCCCCCCCCGCCCCCGCCCCCCCCCCCCCCCACCCCCCCTCCCCCCCCCCCCCCCACCCCCCCCCCCCCCCCACCGCCCGCCCACCACCCCCCCCACCCCCCCCCCCCCCCCCCCACCCTCCCCCCCCACCCCCCCCCCCCCCCCCCCCACCCCCCCCCCCCCCCCCCCTCCCCCCAACCCCCCCCCCCCCCCCCCTCCCCCCCCCCCCCCCCCCCCCCCCCCCACCCCCCCCCACCCCCCTCCCACCCCCACCCCCCCCCACCCCCCCCCCCCCCACCCACCCCCCCTCGACCCCCCCTCCCCCCCACCCCCCACCCCCCTCCCCCCCCCCCCCCCCCCCCCCCCCCCCGCCCCCCCCCCCCACCCCCCCCCCCCCCCCCCCCCCCACCCCCCCCCCCCACCCCCCACCCCCCCCCCCCCCCCCCCCCCCCCCCCCCCCACCCCCCCCCCCCCCCCCCCCCCCCCCCCCCCCCCCCCCCCCCCCCCCCCCCCCCTCCCCACCCCCCACCCCCATCCTCTAGCCTTGTAGCAACCCTTCAAATCGGTTTCGCCAATTCCAAACTGACAACATTATAACACACCTAACAACATCCAGAGGCACCTAAAATCATGGAAACATCTAAGGTCAACCAGCCACACCAATTATCTATAAATATGGATCAAAATATTTGTTACTAGATAAAAAATTACAAGATCACAAACTGATAGTTTGATACAAGTATATGTTTGACATTCAATATCAACCACATAAATATAACTACTATAACAACATGCCAAAGATTCCCCTCCACACGCACGTGCAACCGAATCAAAGACAAGTCTAACGACCGTAGACCTATTAAAACAAACAATTAATTAAATACCCCGCAATAAACTCATTGCAAGCAACAAAATGAACCCAATTTAACTTACCATTTTCCGTGGTGAAGGGGACATATTTTTGTGTTAATCATATGACTGATTATCTTGATACTTCCCCAGGACTGAAACAAACCAACAGCAACTAGGGGCGGTGAATAGGTGGAGATCGAAGATCGTGAATAAGGTCAGCATAGTCTATATAGTGGTAAGCTTTGTTGATATCATTACCTTCTTAAGTCAAGCCAAAAATCATTATATGAGATTATAAAATAATGAGCAAAGGAATTAGTAATACTAGCGTCAGCTTCTAAGAAGAAGTAGTGCCGACGGCGATGGTTAAGGCATGAAGACGGTGATCACAACGTCGAGACGCCGGTGATGGTGACGGTGCGACGCAGGTGATGATGACGGTGCGACGCAGGTGATGATGACGGTGCGATGGCGGTGATGATGACGGTGCGATGGCGGTGATGATGGAGATCGCCGGCGACGTCTGTTAGGGTTTCATTTTCTGATTTGGGGATATTTGTGAATTAGGCAGGTGGTATTTTCGTTTTTATGTATTGACAAAGTGTTTGTCTGGTGGCTTCTATTTCATAAAAGTAAAAGTAATTTTTTTTAAGTAAAAGTAAGTAATTTTTCGTCATAAAAATAGTAAAAGTACAAGTAATTTTTGCAACTGACTTTTTTCCAGTTATATGTCATAAAAGTAAAAGTAATTTTTTTAAACTCTTTTCTATCATTTTTTTAATTTGAGAAGGTGAAAAATTATGAATATGACTTATTATCCGATTGCAATTGTCAATTTTTTTTAACATGCAATTGTCAATTTAGTGACAAATATTTTTCGTGACTATCTATCCAAAGTCGAGTGACGAAAATTTCGTGACTAAAAAAGAGTGTAACAAGATATGAGTTGGACGTTGACCATTAGTACTAAACTTAGTGACAAATAGTTTCGTCATTAACATGTATATTAATGACAACTTATTAATTCGTCATTGTATATATGCAAGTGACGAGATATAGTGACGATAATTCTATTTCGTCACTATAGTTGTGTTAATAGTGACGAAAAATACTGGTCGTCATTGAATTTCCGTCACTATAGCCATTTTTTTTGTAGTGATTTGATTGATTATCTTAATTTTAAAAATGATTGTCAACTTACCCAGGATGATTCATGTGTATCTTTTTCAACCGAAATGTAGACTGTAGATTAGGGTTTTTAGCAGTAACTATATAAAAGAAGAAATTCTACAAACATAAACTTTGAATAAATGCAAAATAACACTTGTCAAATTATAAACATCAACATAGAATTAATATGATAACACATCAACAACGCTAGGGTTTCTTGTTCAAGCATAGATTAAATCAATCAATAAAAAAAAATAAAAAAAATTTGGTGAAATTGAATTGAAAAGTAGCTACCTTTGATAATTGATTTTAAATATTTTTTAATTATTATTTCTTAGAAAAAAATTAAAAAATATTGATTTTAAATATTTCT
This sequence comes from Tanacetum coccineum, assembly GCA_026074375.1. Classification (NCBI taxonomy): domain Eukaryota; kingdom Viridiplantae; phylum Streptophyta; class Magnoliopsida; order Asterales; family Asteraceae; genus Tanacetum; species Tanacetum coccineum. The sequence continues at coordinate 12,958 of BQNB010105620.1, forward strand.
CAGAAAAAAAGAATGTTCCATTAATAGCAAACATTCTTTTAATTATTATTATAAATTTTAAATATTTTTTATTATTAAGACTAATCATTCGTTTGGTAGGACGGAATGAAATGTCAAATGAATGGAATAAACGATGTAATAGAATAAATAGTGTAATGTTACTAGTACATCTTAAAAAACTATTTTGTCATTCCCAATTCTTAAAGTAATTTTTTTTAAATACATCTATTTTAGCATGAGTAGTAGACAAAAATGGTCTTTCAAGGATCAATAAAATTTTGATATCGTACAGGAAAGACAAATTTATAAATTCCTACTAACACTTTTTAGCTATACCTTTAGGACGTTTGATGTGTCCTTTAGTATAAGCAATTATATTATCAAGTTTTACTACTATTTATATATTGCCGACTTTACGTATTAACTAAGACTAACAGGCAGTGTACCCGATCGATTGTAGGTTCGTTGGTAAGTAGGGTGTCTATTAGATGATAGATTATTTGATTGGTTACCTTCCAATATTAGTTAATATATTTTTGGATAATTTGTTAGTCAACATGTATTTTAGGATGATTAGATAATCATGAGTAGGATGATTGGATAATAATTATTTGTACATTCACCATTCTTAGCTGTAGTTTAGAGGGTGGAGTGTGGTGGGAGATATATCTCCTCACTTGAGCCCCACAGCCTGCTACATGAGCATCTCACTCTCACTCAAAAATACCCTTCACTCGTAACACACCCCTATCTCCTCACTTTGGCCCCACCACCCACAATTTTATTTCCTTTTTCATTTTTTCAAAAAAAATAAATTTTATTCATTCAAATTAAAATGCAATATGAAAATAAAAAAATAAAATTGTAAACTTATTTTTTATAAAATACACACCTACTATCCATTTTTTATTTAGTATAAAATTGTAAGTTTAAAGTAAGAATGATAAACAAGAAAAACTACAAGGGCTCAAAATGTAAATATAACTTTTATATATAAAAAAACAAGCCAAAACCTACTTCGTCTTCTTCCTAAAAAACCATCTTCTTCCTTAAGAAAAACTACCAGCACCATCTTTTTCTTTTAAACATTTTTTAAAAAACCACCACACACAAACACCCCACATATTTATATAAATCAAAAGAAAAAAATATAAAAAAACCTATCTTTGTTTGTCTTCTTTTTGTCTGTATTTGACTCGTCTCAATGACGAGATACCCGAACTTCAGAAGTGGCGAGCGAGAGTAGTGTGGTGGCGAGGGGTTTGGCGAAGCCACGTCGGATGTGGCGAGCCCAGCTCGTTGCCATACTCCTTCCTCTTAGTTGTCAATAGACTCAAGCATGCATATTTGTATCTATAAATAGTGGTGAAATAATATATCGTAACCTACGAGTGTTTTCTATCTTCTTACATGGTATCGAGCTAGGTGTGATATTGAGATCTAATCGGTCATAATGAGCCGCCATCTTCAACCATCTAACCCCGTCAAATCTCTCAATCTCTATTATCAAATGTCTCTATCTTTATTTTGAAAACCCTAGTTGTCGGCCACCATAAGCCGCTACTAAATTCAAAAAAAAAACTCTCATTTTTCTGTTATCATCACCTACGGTTTCTTCTCTTATGCTACTGATCTTTCTCAAACATATACCATATGTTTGATTTAGTTTTGTTATTTTTCTGTATTATATAATTTGAGGCATCTTAACATGTGGCGATCCCCTTGCTCTTTATCTAATTCCTCTAAAGGTATCCTCTTTTGTTTCCATCTGCTTTCTTGCGTTCTTTTCCAAGGTATCCTTTTTTGTTTCCATATGCTTTCTTGCATTCTTTTCCAATCTCATTCTTTTTTTCTCTCTTTTCATCTAACAAATCTCAACAACAACAAATAAAAGACAATCAATTTCCTCAAGCCTTCTCAATACGTTTCTTTTCCTTTTCTAATAGCTTTCTCCTCAAGCCTTCTCATGCAAATCAATCTCCTTCTGGTTTTATTTGTTTTTCAAAGTCATATAATCACAAGTTTTATTTACTTTCATTCTTAACTTTTGTTTCCTTCTTTAAAAAAAAGATGAAGTTTTGGGTGTTATAGCTTCCTACACAAGTACAAGATTACAACAACAATCAATAAATCAAGTTTCTCGAAAGATAGAAGATTTATCGCCTCTTGCAAAGTTTAACTCCAGTTGGATCGTTCGAAGACCTCCCGCTCCAACAGCGGAGAGTATTAGATGATAGATTATTTGATTGGCTACCTTCCAATATTAGTTGATATATTTTTGGATGATTTGTTATTCAACATGTATTTTAGGATGATTAGATAATCATGAGTAGGATGATTGGATAATCACTATCTATACATTCATTATTCTTAGCTGTTGTCTAGTTGTCATTGGGCTCAAGCCTGCATATTTGTATTTATAAATAGTGGTGAAACAATGTCGATCACTAAGAGTGATCGTTAATACTTAATCTACAAGTATTCTAGATGTCTAGGTTAGTCCTAATTAATCCTAATTAAACCTAAACTAACGCAAATAGGGGGTTTCAGCCTGAGAGACGGCACGAGTTTTGGTTTAATCTAAACTAATAAATGAGACAAATAACACACGCAAGCAGATAAACAAACGATAAAGAAGCGGTCAAGCACTTATGTAAGGAAAACATATTAACCAAGTTTATTCTAATAAAATAAGGAATTGTCTATGTGTTCAATGATTGTACTACTTCCGTTGGTGGTATATCATTCGTAAGCTAGGTGGTACTTCTCCCTAAACTTTAGGTTCATTCACAATTTTTTTTTAACTGCAATATATTATTAAACCACTAGCAAGAAGCTAGAAATTACAAAGCGACAAGGTACGGATTTTTAAGTCAATCTTTCCAACTAAACGAGGTTTTACATCTATTACGACACCAATAAAAAGACCGAGACACAATATCCTCAAAAATCATCGCCTTTGGAGAAGAAACCGCTTCAAAGATATACTTGTTCCGATATTGCCAAACATGCCACCACATTACGTAAAAAACACCTTTGAGAGCCTGCTTATAATTAGAAGATAAGCAAAGATTCACAAGCCAGTTTAACCAATCTTCATATGAGTCGGCCTCTATGTAACTAATATCCCACCATCGTGTTATCTTTCGGATAATATCTCTAACCATATTACACTTAATAAATAAATAGCTAGACGACTCCACCTCATTGTCACAAATAGAACACGTAATAGATTCTATATCCATACCTCTACGAGAAATGTTGAAACGCGTCGGTAATGAATCAATCTTAACTTTCCACGCATGAACATTCACCTTAATAGGGACAAGTTTTATCCACCGTGTCTTTGTAGTTACGTCCGGCAACATTTTATCATCTAGCATCTTTCTAACAGAAGCAACAGAAAAATCACCCGAGTTCTCCAAGGACCATTTCCAACGATCTGACACAGGAACAAGGTTTACGTCTTGGACCTGAACCAATAAAGCTTCGTACTGCTCCTGTTCGATACCACCCCTGGGTTTTCGACGAAAAGAAAAGTCCAAACTGGATTGAGTCAACTTTGTTGCAAACCTTCACAATCTTACATGTCTCTAGTGCATAGATACGAGGGTTATTGACTTTAGAACGATATGACCAATCCAAATGTCTTCCCAGAAAGCAGTTTTATCCCCGTTTCCCAGTTTCATTTGCATACAGTTAAGAAGATTAATACCTTGATTCTTCAAAACATTGATTTAATGCACTATGTCCATCCAAATACGGACGGGAAGTTAGACTTCACTTGCTCCCATCTTTCCCATTTCTCCATGGATAGCCTTTGATAACCCTCGACCATAAAGATGTATTTTGAGTAAAGAACCTCCACACCCATTTGAACATAAGACCTCTATTCAATGCATACAAACTTTAAATACCAAGGCCACCTTTCTCTTTGGAAGCCAATACATTTTCCATTACCAGTCGTTCTCTTGCTTCAATTGGTCATGTCCATTAAAAAATAATGCGAATGGAATTCCACTCGCGAAGAAACACTCATAGGGACTCTAAAAATAGACAATAGTGATATATAGGCATCGAGCCTAAGACCGATTTTATAGGAGAGTTAACCTTCTCTAATTGAGAAGCAGTCTTCTTTTTTCCACTTAGTGGTTACCGAGCATTACTCGATCTTATACCTCATTCCAAGCTTGAATTTATATGCATAGATCCACCCACTTTCGAACTAGTAGTGAAAGACGGTTTAAGAATAAGGCATCCTAGTTTTGAGGCAGCTTGCTTACTTTTTCATCTACACAAGAACCCCCATTAGTGTACTTTTGTTCATTTGTTAATATGCAAACTGACGCTATGAAAAAAGCAATTACAGGAACTGAAATAGATTATTAATGTTAGTCCGCGCACCATTGTCCAATAAAAATCACATCCATCGCGTAAACATTGGGGAAAGCTTCAACGAAGAACTTAACGTTATGCCTTATAAACATACGGAGAATCCTTCCACTTTTGAAATGATAAAGGCAAATTTCCATTATTAATATGAACAAGGAAAGAGATAACGGATCCCTTGTTTTAAGACACTTGTGAAACTTGAAAAAGCTCCTGCCGTTTGGACTACGTTATTAATTATCGATCTCTCGAAGATCTAAGACAACTCTGAATCCAAGGTGCACCACTTATCACCGAACCCAAACTTTTTCAAAACTTCATCCAAAAAATCCCATCGAACCGAGTCATAAGCCTTCTCAAAATCAACTTTAAAAATTAAAGATTGTTTCTTCTTCGACTTACACCATTGGAGCACTTCATTTAAGATAAATGGGCATTGGTCAGTCTCTTTTTTTATTCTTGTTGAGGTTGCGTTTGTCTAAAATTTGTCTATCCGCAATGAAGGCTGATTGAACCTCGTTTTACAATATCTCCCAAAACAAACTACTAGTCCTATTCCGCCTATTTTTTGCAATAATTTTGTACAAGCTCTTCGATTAGACTTAATGGGTCTAAAATCTTTTCCATGTTAGCATCAGGGACTTTTAGGTCTCAAGGCATTAAAGTTGAGTTACAACCTTTAGGGATGTCCCCATAAGTAAAAAAATGATTAACGGCATCGAACACGTCATTTTCAATCACCTTCCAGAATCGACGATAGAAACCAAACGTGAAACCGTCTGGACCAGGGGCTTTATCAGTCCCACAATCCCAAACCGCCCTCTTTACTTCATCTTTAGACACTTCGAGTTCCAGCTCAACCTGTTGATCACAAGATAAAATTTTTAAAAAGTTCATAACAAGAGAAGCTCGATTAGCAGCAGGTTTGTCAAATCTTTTACTAAAATGATGGAGGAATTCATTTTTCACCCTTTGCGGATTATCAACCCATGTGCCATCAACCAGAATCCCACGAATGTTAAGTTGACTCTGTTTTTTATTCAACACACCGTGATAAAAACTCGAATTCTCATCTCCTTCTATGGACCATTTAATCTTCGCTTTTTGAGCCGCATCCAATGATTGAATTTTGTCGATATCTTGAATGGATTTCAAGACATCCATTCTTAATTTTACAAATTCATCGTTGCCTCCACCATTATCAATTATATCATCCACTGCCTTTAGATCATCTTTGAGTTTTGCTTTTATGTTTTGTGAACTTTTCATATTACCTTTATTCCAATCTCGAATCTTCTGTTTGAGATATTTCAATTTCTTCATCATGAAACTCGCATAAAGTTTACACAGTAACTTATAATCTATCTAGGTGACAATAATGAAACGTAGCTCATTGAGGCTTTACCAACTTAACTACTCAAGGAAATAGAACGTTATTTTTAATCCTAAGATACCTTAGTCTACCATTCAGTTAACCAAGAGTCGAAACAGGATTTTATTTATAGTCCTAGTGCTCTAGATATATATAGATAAGTTGTATGTAGTATCTATCCCAGACTCTAGCCTACGCTCAAATAATGATTAAGTTATAGCGCTTTATTTGTAAACCAAGATCCAGTTAAATGAATGATGAAAACATAATCAACGCGCAACGAAAGAGTAAACAATTGATATAAACAAATCAAAACTTTAAATTATCATAAACATGGCTAATACCTACAAGTTTTAGCTCATAATCATTGTAACAATACATCGTATCATATTCGAACAATTAAAGTAAAGTTAAATAAGAAAATGACACGCTAACCAAACGCTTATAGCAGAGTATAAAGATTACAAGAGTTTCTATGTGGAATTAATGCACTTGCAGGACCTTCATGGCTTTTAAAATTGTCTGAGAATCGTACTTGGTGGTTATAAGCTCTTTAAAAATCAAATGTTAGGTTTTCTATTTATAGGCTCTTAAATCTGGTCGATACGTCGTATTGATGAGGTCCAATACGGCGTATTAGGGGTGTTTAGCGTGAGCTTCACGATTATTATATTCAAGAATATTCATTAACCGCCTCCCAATACGGCTTATTAATGCTTCTGGATACGGCGTATTGGGTCTTCCCATCGTGGATGTCTATGTAAAGTTAGGGCATACATACGCCGTATTTGCAATACGGCGTATTGGAAGTATTTGATGCTTGTTCTTGAACGTTGACCAAAGTTTCATATACGGCGTATGTGTTGTAGGCCAAAAGTTCAATATAGACCTAATATTTGTCATAGACCCAATGAACCAATCATAGCCACTCATTTTTTCATCAAAAATAAAAAAACCCACTTTTCACCACTTTTTAAAAAAATAAATATCTCAAACACTGTTAATCGTTACGCAAAACAAAACATACCATCGCGACGAGAATTAAATTATCTTTCTATAGAGGGGTGACACTATGTACTTTGGACGAATTTACCGTTTGTAAGATATTTTATTTTTAAAAAAAAGGTGAAAAGTGAGTTTTTTTTATTTTTGATGAAAAAATAGATGGTTGAGATTGATTCATTGTATCTATGACAAATAATTGGTCTATGTTGATCTTAACTCTGTGCTGTAGATACGCCGTATTCTTCAAAGTGAGGCAATGGTCTTGAATTTGTCAAGGTCTTGGGATACGACGTATATGTCTAGAATGATACAACGTATTGATGTCAAATTTAGCAGACTTTCTTGGAATTCTTTGTTTATGCTCCAAAACACGCTCTTTGCTCTGACTTTCACTAATTGCTCGATAATAACTAAAATTCATAAAGATAAGCAATTAAGTATCAAATCTTATATAAAATAATGCAAAACTAGAAATATTGATGGGATAAATGATGCTAATAAATGGACATTATTTGATGTCATCAAATATCACCCACTTGAATCCTACTTGTTCTCAAGTAGACTTTAGATTTATTTTATGAAAATGCATCCTAAATGAATGTTTAGGATTTTTCCTTTATGAATTTTTATTCAATTACTAGTGCACAACCAAACACCTCACGAAATAAGAAATGAAATCACTCAAATCGCTCAATTGCTCAGTCGTGATGAGTATTTTATCCTAAGTTTGGCATGGATACACATCTCTACAACTAAAGCTAAGGAGTAACAAGTCTAAAAAGGTAATTTGGGTGAATGTGATAAGGCTTAAGGGTTGATCATTCTTTTTAATCTCTATTGATACCAATATTTAAGAAAAGGCGACAAAACCACAAATGCACGCCCAAATCCATAACCGCGACACTTGTGATTGCTCAAATCCTTAACTCGAATAAGCTAAAGAATAGTATTAACTAATCTTTAGCAATGGTATTACACCAACAAGGGCGAGAAAACCACACATACACATTTAAATCCATGAATGAGATATATGTGATTGCTCAAATCCCTCATTCGAGCAAACCAAGGTTAGGATGAAGAATGATAAAGTTTAGGGATTAGGCATGGGAAACATATATAATTGGTGTAAAATAAAATAATGAAACAAATAGATTAAGTCCAAACAATAAACAATAATATTTCTAGTTACTTTCCCGACCACAACCTTTAAAAAGACACAAATCACCGACTAAGTCACAACTTAACACGAAAAACACACGCTTTGTTTGATAGACACGAATTAGACTTAAAGATGTCTTAATAATCCATACAAACAAACCTAGTTGGCGTTCCCATAACAACCAACTCTATTCATCCATAATATAGTACTATAATAGTGGCAATATATACCACTTAATACAAAAAAAATACATAGTTGGTTTATTTTGCGACCAACTTACAACAATACTTTACATCGTTGGTTTATATTGCTTACCAACAAATAATAGATTATCTCATGAATAATAAAATTGGTTAAGTTTAGATGAACCGATTATATCACAATCCTCACCTTTTTTTCCTCTCTTTTTTGAATTTTTCTAATTTTTTGATTTTTTTTATATCAACTAGAAAACGAATAAAGGTGTGTAATTTCACCACTTCACGATCATAATAAATTTGGATAATAATTTCATAACGATCATGAATTAGAAATAAAAATAATAGTGAAAGTAGTAAACACACGAAAAATAAAAGAACTACTTTCACATTCCCATTGCAATGTGCAATTCGTGACCTAACCAAATATAAGAAATACGCACACGAACATAGGAAATACACACTGTTACACTAAAGCAACTAGAAACCAATCAAGGACTCTAATCTACAGGGTAGGCTAAGGTGTAAAGGTATAACGAAACATATTTTAGTGGTTTAAAAAATGAAAGGAATGACTCAAAGGGTTTTTCTAAGGGTATCTTACTCTAAAAATAGAGTAACAAAAAGGTTTATACGGGGGTTAACTAACCAGTATAGTTAGTTAATCTCACATAGTGTTTGTAAACGAAATAGGCTATTTGGTTTAATGGGTGGTCTGGATGGTGAATATTCGTTTGAGGAGTAATAGCAAATCGGCGTTCGAAGGTATTTGGTATATTGCATGGTGGACCATTTGGAATGTTCGCAATAACATCCTATTTGGTCAGGATAACCGTACTCAAAACATGATTTTTGATGATATCACTTTTAGGTCGTTTTTTTTGGATTAAATCTCGATGTAATGTTAAATTCTCATGGGTGGATTGGCTAAAAGCCCCACACTTAATTCCTTTGTAAGTCGTTGTTTTTCCCTCTAGCTTCTTGCTAGAGGTGTCTTAATAAAATTTTGCCGTTCAAAAAAAAAAAAAAGTCACTCCAATTATAAAAATAATACTCATTATGGTGGTCTCGAATAGTATGCCAAGCCAAGTTCTAAAGTTTACTACAATCACTAGCAAACTCATATATTTGAGGAATTTTAGTAAAATGGTGGAAACGGAAAAGGCTTAATCCTCATAATATAGAAATAAGGGTTATGTGTGCGGGTTATACAACTAATAATCTCACAAAAACCTGCTACATTTTTTCACGAAAAATAAAGAAACTACTTTCACACATTCCCATTGCAATGTGCAATTTGTGACCTAACCAAATATAAGAAATACGCACACGAACATAGGAAATACACACTGTTACACTAAAGCAACTAGAAACCAATCAAGGACTCTAATCTACAGGGTAGGCTAAGGTGTAAAGGTATAACGAAACATATTTTAGTGGTTTAAAAAATGAAAGGAATGACTCAAAGGGTTTTTCTAAGGGTATCTTACTCTAAAAATTAGAGTATCAAAAAGGTTTATACAGGGGTTAACTAACTAGTATAGTTAGTTAATATCACATAGTGTTTGTAAACGAAATAGGCTATTTGGTTTAATCCTAGAAATTTACCAATCTAAATAAGTCACTCCAATTATGAAAATAATACTCATTATGGTGGTCTCGAATAGTATGCCAAGCCAAGTTCTAAAGTTTACTACAATCACTAGCAAACTCATATATTTGAGGAATTTTAGTAAAATGGTGGAAACGGAAAAGGCTTAATCCTCATAATATAGAAATAAGGGTTATGTGTGCGGGTTATACAACTAATAATCTCACAAAAACCTGCTACATTTTTTTAAAAAATTGAGCATGCATATTCTCGTGAAAATAAGGACAGGTAGCGTTCTAATTCTCCTCCCCCCACATGAGATATATAACACCCACGTTGTATGAAATTAACATGAAATATAAAGAATTAGAACGAGAACTCCGTTGAGATTTTCTTGGTATGATCCTCCATGATGAGTTTATGAGGAACATTGTTTGTTGTGAAGAGGGTCTGAATCCTAGGGCGAACAATACACATAATATTCCAGATTTTATGCATCCCACCATTTTCATCATTCTCGTTGAGTACTTTCCAGTATTAACATAGAGAAAATCAGAGCAATTGTATCTCAAAATAAACGTTGGTTAGAATAAGAAAATAAAAATGATAACTGTACAGACAGTCGATATGCCGTATCCATTATTGTGGATACGCCGTATTGAAGCCTATAAGAAAAATAACCAAATACGGGTCATATGTCAAATACGCCACATTCAGAGTTCTTAATATGGCGTATTGATGAGTCTGACAATAAACTTTTTGAAGGTACTGAAAAATAAAAATATAGCTTTGCCTAAGGTATTCCATACGCCGTATCCATAAGGTTGGATACATCGTACCGACATACTGGGCAAACATACTCGATACAAAACTGAAATAACATTTTGAGTTGTCTC
>BQNB010105621.1:0-23566 GCA_026074375.1 Tanacetum coccineum
TATATATATATATATATATAAGATACTTATATAAACGTCGTACTCGTCACAACATCGAACATATTACTAGTATAACTAAGGTAAGTATTTCAAAATTCATTGAACCTTGGTTGAACATAGTCTGATCACCTATGTTCAACTTAGGGACAGTTGAACATAGTCGGATCAGCTATGTTCAACTTAGAAATGAATCTTTCGATACTGGGAGTAGTTATATTAGGGTGATGTACAAATTGATTTTCTACTTGATTTCCGAGAGTCGTAAAATATTTGTGTGTGTACATAAGCATTTGCATATCATAAACATTCGCATTTATGCACAGTACACTTATATCAAGTCTTATCATGCACAATTACCTTCACCCCATACCTTGTACTCCATCGATGAATCGGGTTACATCACTAGCCGTTTTAGGAGCGACCCTCCATAGCATCTATGAGAAGGACCCCTCGATGGAAGTAAACAATGAGAGGACCACTATACTTTTAACAAGGTCAAGAAACATGCATTAAGTTGCCTTATAACCCAATAGAAGTCTTAAGACCTTACGAGGTAATCCGAACCACTATCTCTGGAATAGTCGTCTAATCCATTCCCATTTCCTTGGAAGTACTAGCTTGTTTGGGTCATAAGATTTACTAAAATACCATTGCTCACTAAACAGAACTTTAGAAGTGAATCAAGCACCTTTGTCGGCGATTATAGATAACAATATACCATGCCTTGACACTGTTATCACTGAAGAACTTACCTCATTGGCTCCATACGATAAGATTCCCTTATTGGAAGTAATTGAGTTGAATTAGATTATCAATACACAATCACCCTTATGACATTATACCGGCTAGGAGTCCTAGATAACCCAGGCTCAAAAATCCATTTTTATATGACCCCACTCCCACATCGAGATGCCAAGAGGTCTTAACATACCGAACATACCCAACTTTCACTTGTAAACAAGAAAAATATCCCTCGACATAGCATCGGGTTGATTTATTCACTTCAGGCCACTAGTACAACAATTTAAATCATGATACATTTTAGTACCGCCTAAGTAAGTTCAATACTTATATCTATGAGCTTCGCCTAATATTAATCACCAAACCCTACCAAACATTGGAAACTATACTCTGTCTTTAGGCATTTAAAATTTATGTAGACGTATATACGTGACTACACCTTCTTCCATGATGTTTTCGCATTTAAGGGCATTTCTTTAAAACGCGTTTATATCAATCAGAAAACTCGTATTGATAAAATACTTATTCTAATGGGTTAAATTCTCCTAGTCAAACTTTATCAAAACTTTTATATGTCAAGCATTGCTGAATTGTCTTGTCCACACCATGTTTTAAAACGCATCTTATTAATTATAAATCTTTTGTGGTCGCATCATTTTGCATAACTATTAATTTTAAACAAAGAAATATATGTTACTTGAAATATGGTTTTGGTCAAATTCGTATAAACATTTACTCAAAAAAAGATTGCGAACAAAATTTTTATCCATACAAGAGCGATCGGAAAAGATATATTAGAACCGAAAACATCTTAATGAAGCTTTCATGACGATACTAACCAAGATAGAAATCAAAGTTGCCAACCAATAATGTGATATGAAGTGTGAACAATGAGATTTAGTATTTTGAGGAGACTTTGAAGTTTTGGCCAGCATGCATATGTATTGTCAAAACAATCGTCTCCAATTCTTTCACTTTATATATATATAATAAGACTCGAAATGATAGGCACGTGCACCTTTGACTATCAAGCTTACTCGTGAAATCGACCACAAATATTTTTAAATGGATAAAAAAATATATGATTTTGATAAAGGACGAATGCCAAAACCTATGACAAAGAGAACGCAATCCGAAAGAGCTAGATGATTTGTTTACTGTACACAATGAAAAAACAAACAAAATTTTCTAACTTTTATTACTTTTTAACCAAGGAATTTAATTTACATGCAGAGTATGTATTTGCAAGTTGCAAGGGATGCATGGCCCGTGAATAAATTCTACCAACCACTATGTAGTTTTAGGTTTCGTTTTTTGTGGTCATTTTTATCACGTTTTTTATGTGGTCATTTGTTTTTTATGTAGTTTTAGGTTTCGTCTTAGTAGAAAGGCACATAATTTAAACAATACCTGCGGGCTTTAAGTAAGTTACTTCATGATGAAATTTTTTGCACTACATACATGCAGTTTCTAACAATGTTTTAAAACCCGGTTTTTTAATCGCCCCAGTTTAATCACCGGTTCACCGGGTCACCGGTTCAACCGCCGGTAGGGATGGCAACGGGGCGGGTTTGGGGCGGGGCGACCATCCCCATCCCCAAACCCGTTTACTAAAGTTCTCCCCAAACCCGCCCCGATCCCCGTCGGGGATTTAATCGGGGCGCCCCGTTGGGGCGTGATGCTCCCCCAAACCCGCCCCGTACTAATCGGGGTGTCATCTTTGTGTACAATTCTCGATAAAAGTCGCACCATTTCACATTTATTATTATTTTTAGACTCTTAGCAATAACTTGAAGAATTAAAAACTTATTAATAATCAATTACAAACAAGGTTTATTAAGTTTTCACGATAATATCATACATGTATACTGATAAATTACACTATAAAAAGTTACAACTTAAAAATATGACATTAAACAAGTTTCTATAATAACAATTTGGCAATATTACAAAGATAAAAAAATTAACAATATTAGAGAAGTACTTTTTTATTACGTAAATAGTAACAAAATACTATATAAATTTACATATATTTTTATATGTGTATATATTAATCGGGTGGGGGGGCGTTGGCGTGGATTTATTCCCCACTTTTTGGCCCCAAACCCGATTAAAAATCCCCGTTTAAACCCCAAACCCGCCCCGTAAACCCAACAAGCATGCCCCGCCCCCCCCTGCCTCCAATTATTTCGGTTCGGGTTTTCCCCCGTCGTTCCGGGCGTTTTTTATTTGCCATGCCTAAACAGCCGGTCCGAACCGTTTTAATACATATGTATACCTTTTTTCTATATTTAATAATGTAAGTTGTGTAATTCTATATTTTATATTTTTCGATATTTTCTTCATTCATAATTGACAACCGATGAAAGAATAATTATAGACTCTACCGATATAGCATTATTTTATGTTTATTTGCAATATATAAAATAAAGGCAAATGCTTTAGCACAACAATTAATAAAAATCAAGTTATAACAATCATAGATAAAAGTCTAGATTTGTGGTTAAAAGTACGTTTTATAACTATAAATGTTACTCATATATAAAATTATTAACTAGCCCACAAAATTCCTATCACTTCAATTTATCCATTAAAATTAGAAAAATCCTTGAGAAAAAAAGATTTTGTTATATTTTTTTGATAAAAAGTCATTACCCGGCCGGGTTTATCAAACCGGGTCGACCCGGGTCAACGAAAAACCGACGGTTCAATCCGGTTCTCAAACAAGCAAAAACCAGATCTCATCCGGACCGGTCTCCGAGCCGGTTCACGGTTCAACCGGTTGAACCGGCCGGGTAAACCCGGTTTTTAAAACATTGGTTTCTAACTTCTTACAACAACAGACCAATAGCATATAACCTAAAGATTTTCCCACAAACAAAGGAATCCTTATACTACATATCATGTACCTAACAATAAGGAATGTCTAGCCAGCGACCCAATATATTTCTCTACTATAGGAAGTTCATATTGATGATCGATTATGAATTATGGAAGAACCAACTGAAAACCCACTTTAGGAAAGGCAAATACGTTGGACGAAGTAAGATTCTGATAGTAAAATTTGTTAGAACCCAAAACGTGAAAATCAAATCTGTCGCGTGTACCCATACCTCTTCACAAACACTACACCGACACCTGAATCTCGGGACGAGTTTCCTTTAACGGGGAAAGACTATAACAACCGTATTTTTCCAAGTTAATATTTAACCAAAAACTTGAATTATTTCACTTTTGACATTTACGTGCTCGATTAAAACTAAAACTAGGAAGTTATTCCGCGTATTGTGAAAGACAACCTTGAACGCGTACCGGCATTGGACTAAGTATAGTCTACACTAAATTAGTACATTTTGACTATTATAAACTTATTTTAGTCATTACATTTATTTTACCATTTTTGCGCAACAATGCGTACATTTTTCATTTTAGATCACGCACGCACGCATTTTGCACCACGTTTTTACATAGCTAGTTATATTACACAACTATAATGGACCGTCCGTAGGACGCTCCTCTTTTTTTCCTTTAGTGGTGAAATGTTTTTCTGGTCACCTGTTTTGGGGAGAAAAGCAGATTTTGAAATTTTTTGAATATATTCCTTAATAAAACATTTCTTTATAAATACAAAATATTTTGTAAGATTTATTTTTGTAAAAGGGTTATGTCACATTTAAGAAAATGTGAGTTTTAATAACAAAAATAACTCTTCGATCACTTAACTAGTTTTGTATATTGTTTGTACATACTTTAAAGTGATGTTGTATCAAAATGGACTATTTGTGATTAAAAACTTGTTTACGTATATTTTTACGTAACGTGTTTTTACATTTTGTGATCCTTAAAACCTATGGACGTCGAGAAATATAAATAACATTTTTGACATTATTTGTATTAACAATCTTTCCCTTTTTGATGATTACAAAATATAAACTCATTTTATGTAAAAATATTTGGTAATAAGTTTTAATGAGTTTTAGTCCATTTATCCCCCTTTTTGTAGAATCAAAAAGGTGTGGTCGATGTTTAGAGGTAGAGAAGAATTCGACGATGCTAACGCTCCCCCTTGTTGAGGGCACCAAGAAATCTAGCTGTGGTGACGTGCTACAAAAGCGATTTAATGTGCAAGTACAAAGACATATATATCCAACTCGAATCAATAATCATACAAAATAAAATAAGAATTTTGAGTTAGTTTAGTACTTAAATGGGGACGGTCTAAAAAACATGGGGACGGTCCCTTAAATTTATGGGACCGTCTATGTATTTTAAGGACCGCCACCAAAGAGCATGTATAGACGTATCTGCATGTTTTCTATAATGTTTCAGATTTAACATTTAAAATAAGAATTTTGAGTTAGATTTAGTCTTATAATGGGGGACGGTCTAGAAAAACTGGGGACAGGTCCCTTAAATTTATTAGGACGTCTTTTGTTTTTTAAGGACCGCACCATAGAGCTGGTATAGACGGCATATGATGTTTTCTATAATGGTTTCTGAATTTTAAATTAAGCTATTTTAAGACAAAGAATATAGACTATCTAACATTGCTACTAATTTTTGATATCTCAATGTTCATACAATCACATTATTCAAAGTAGTCCATTAATTTTAAGATGGCTTGCATTTGTTCCTACCACTTGATAATACGTGACAAAACACTTACATGATTTCACTACAACACTAATATATTATAAGAGAGATAAAAGCTATTCTAGTTAGTTAAAGCTTCTAAAACATGCTTGACCCAAAATATAAGATTTGATTATTGAAAACTAAACAAGTAGAGATGTTTAGTTCGATGGTGGTGATATGGGAGGAGGAGTGATGGTGGTAGTGGTTGGTGGAGTTGGTGGCATAGAAGGTTGTGAAAGAAGGTATTCAAGGTGAGCAAACATGTAATGCATATCTTTTCTATGTGAGTAAATGAGGTTGTGGTTATGAAAGCAACATGGACAACTCATTCCATGGACACCCACAAAGTTATAAGGAAGTGGACACCCAATAATAGGTGATGGTGGTGGTGTTGGAGTTGATGGTGTGTAATCTAAAGGACTAATTGGAGAAAGTGTCAAGGAAGTGTTTATTGTTGGTGGTGGATTTGAGAGTCTTGGTGGAGGAGATAGTTCTCCAAGGTATGGTGATAGTTCTCCAAGGTATGGTGAGAAAGGTGAAGATGAAGGTCTAGAAGATGTAGATGAAGAAGTTCCTCTAGTGGATGGTGTTTTGATTGGTGCCATTTAGTTTCAATAGAGGAGATTGGTTCTGGTTTTTGGAGTTAGGTGTTGTTTGCAGCTCTTGATTTATTGAGGGGGGGGGAGGTTGGTAGGAGCAGGCGGGGGGGAGGGTGGAGGGGGTGGGGGTAAGGGAGGGTAGGGGGGCGGGGTGGGGGGGGGGGGGGGGGTGGGGGGGGGGGCGAGGGGCGGCGTGAGGGGGTGGGGGGGTGGGGGTGTGGTGTGGGGGGGGGGGGGGGGGTGGGGACAGGGGGCAGCGTGTGGGGGGGGGTGGGGCGGGGGGGTCGTGGGGGGGGGGGGGGGGGGGGGGGGGGGGGTGGTGTTTTTGGGGTGGGGGGTGGGGGGGGGGGGGGGGGGGGGAGGGGGGGGGGGGGGGGTTGGGGGGTGGGGGGTGAGGGGGGTGGGGGGGGGTGGGGTGTGGGGGGGGGGGGGTAGGGGTGGGGGTGGGGCGGTGGGGGGGTTGTCTGGCGGGCAGAGGTGGTGGGGGTGGGGGGTGAGGTGGGTGGGGGGTGGTGGTGGGATGGTGGGGGGGGGAGGGGGATGGGGTGGGGGTGGGGGGTGGGGGGGGGGGGCGGGGGGGGGGGGGTGGTGGGGTGTGGGGGGGTTGGGGGGCGGTGGAGTCGGGGGAGGTTGAGTGGTGTGGGAGTGCGGTGGCTATTGTTGGGTGGGGGGGGGGGGTGTGGGTTGTTGGGGGGGGGGGGGTGGGGGGGGGGGAGGTGGGGGGGGGTGCGGCTGGGGTGGGGGCGGGGGGGTTGGGGGGTGGGGTATGGGTATCGGGTGAGTGCGGGAAGGGGGAGTAGGGGGGGGGCTGTGGGGGGTGGTGGGGTTGGGGGGGGGTGGGGGCGGGTGGGGTGGGTGGCGGGGGGGAGGTGTGGGGCAGTTTGTGGGGTTGGGGGAGGTTTGTTTGGGGGGCGGTGTGTGGGGGGTCTTGGTTCTGTTTTTTGTTTGATGTTTTTTTTTGTTTGGTTTCTTTCTTTTTGTTGTGGTTTCTGCTTTTTAGTGTTTTATTTTTTGTTGTTTTGGTTTATTTGTTTTTTTTTGTTTTTTTTATTTTTACTTTTGTTTTTTGTTGTTGTGTGTTTGGAGTTTTTATTTAACTTTCTTTTTTGTTTTGTGTTTGTGTTGTTTTTTGTTTTGCTTGTTCTCTATTCTTTTTTTTTTTTTTGTTTTTTTTTTTTTTGTGTGTTTGTGCTGATTTTGGGTTTGGTGGCTTGTTTTCTTGTTTTTTTTTTTTTTAATTTTTTTATCTTGTTTTTGTTTTCCTTTTATTTGTATAATTTTGGTTTGTTTTTTTAGTTTGTGTTTTTTTTTTGTTAAGTCAATGAAGATTGATTTTGGTGGGATGATGATTAGTTTTGGTTTCTTGCATGGTGGAAGAGAGGAAGATGAAGAAGAAATCATGGTGTGTTAGTGAAAAGAGAAGAAACGGTGAAGAAGATGAGAAAGGTGGTGAAGATGATGAAGAAGAGTGTGCATTATATAATCAAAGTATGATTTAATTTGGGCAAAGCACGCATATTTACCAAATTTATTTCAAAATCAGTTCTATCAAATAGAGAAATGGTGTTGAATTTGATAAAGGTGAGTCAAAGCTACCGAAAAAGAAAATAGTAAAAATCCCGTGACCCACGTCTGGGGACGGTCCTGTAAATAAGAGACGGTCCTATATATATGGGACCATCCTAACCTTTATGGGACCGCCATCAGAGGACACCCAGATTTTTGCCCAGTTTTTTGTTTTTGCAACATGTATAAAACCACTAACATAAACATGCAATCTGCAGATTTTTGCATAATCCCACAACACTAAGATCAATTCAAAGGAATCAAATAAACTTGCAACTTCATAAACATCCAATCAAGCAAGTATTAGTATCCAAACATAATCTAGAACATAAGCAAAAGTCTAAAATTAAGTCTAATTTTGCCGTAGTCTAGCAAGAATAATCATAAATAGAGCTAAATAAAACCATAATCTTAAACATAATAAAAGTCATAAAATGTTTGAAGACATCCCATCATTTCTTCTTTTTACCATTCAACAAATTCTTGAGCCCCTTTCCAATTGACCTAAGCCCACCCCAGTGTTATTCTCTTATTTGAGCTTGTTGATTTAGAAATTCGGTTTGACGGGTGAAGAGATGTGGCATGGTTTGATTTGCGGGCTCGAGATCTTGCTAGTTTCGAGTGAAAGATGGTAAAGAATTGGAGTATGTAGTTGGTGAGGGGGTACAAACTCAGAAATTGCCCCCGTTACCACTATCATCATCATCAATGCCATGAGATGAAGAAGGGTGTTCGAAGGCATGAGAAGAAGAACTAGGGTTGATGCTTATTTTGGTGCCACGGTCACTCCTAGTTTTTCGTTTATAGTGAAGAGCAAGAGGGAGCATGACACAATCATCATACACATAGTTCTCCGAGACCAATTTAGGAAATTCCTCCATCACATGATGATAGAGTCAGGGAGTTGAGATCAATGAAGATTCAATATTTATCAAAGATCCAATAGACCAATCATAACCACCCATTTATTGTTTTTATATTAAAATAACAAAAAACCCAACTTTTCACCTCTTTTTTTTAAAACAGTATAAAATATTCTTGCAACGTAAAATCGTTAAAGGACAAAAAATACACCACCACGACGAGAATTAAATCATCTTCCTAACGAGGGGGCACTTTGATATACTTTCGACGAACTTTTTATTTTTATTTTATTTTTTGGTCACGTCTAAAAAATTCAATTGTGATTTGTATCACAATCACATGTGATTTCATAAAATCATATGTGATTTGTGATAAAAATCACATGTGATTTTCCCGATTCACATGTGATTTTCCCGAATCACATGTGATTTTTCAAGACGTGACTAAAAAATAAAATTGAAAAAAAAGTTCGTCGAAAGTATATCAAAGTGTCCCTTTATAGAAAGATGATTTAGTTCTCGTCGCGATGGTATGTTTCGTTTTGCGTAATGATTAACGGTTTGTGAGATATTAATATTTTAAAAATGAGTGTGGCAAGTGGGTTTTATATTAAATATGAAGTATCTTTTAATAGGCCATTGGATTCATATATAAATTTGAGGGGGTAGAGATGGAGTCTTAGATCTATGCAAAAAAGAATCTTTATTGAACTTTTACCTATATGACAGAGTCAACAAACATACCAAACAGGACAAGAGAGTGTGCTAGGCTTATGCCAAATGAACTCCATTTATTTTGCAACGAAGAAAGCAAGATTATAAGGTGTTGATGTTGCAATGCAATAGAGCATGTGACCAAGGCATGCCGGAAGATGACTCCGGTTTCCTCCAACACATAAAACATTCTCACGAATGATTTCAACCCAAGATTGCATGTCATCAACAACCTTATTCGTTAAAATTTGTTTTCTTCAAGAAGCACCTCGTTACCCCCGTGGGTGCGGGTGAGGGCATGGGGACGGTCTTTTTTGATGTATGTTTTTATATCGTCCAGAGTTGGGGGTGTTTTGGTTCATACCCCAGTCCTAGGAACACATCTAGACAAGACATCAAGAGACCATTTATCAGATAACGAGCATTGTCCCTGAGTAGGAATGGCCAGAATAAGACCAAATTCGGTTAAAGGGTAAGAAATGAGTTTGTGCTGGATTATAAATTAAACCAATTTTTGACCTGAGGAGTCGTATTGTACACTTAATTGGCTATAGAACTCAAGAATGAAACGAGGCACTATTTGTTTATTGATTTTGTAGAGACAATCAAACCCGATCATCCCAAAAATGGCACTAAGATAGTTCATGTCAGAAAATCCGTTTTCATCTATCCTAGCTTCACGAATAAAGCATTTTTCTAAAAGGGCAAATGTATTTGAAAGAGGATAATTGTAAAGATGAGAAATATGTAGAATGTAGCTATGGGTGTTTGTGTGATCGACACCGGTTTGTTTAGGAATTTTCACCTATGACATAAAATAAGTACATAAATAGTAATATGTTTAACTATGTTATTTAGTGTGTGTCTATATATAACAAATGTTGAGTTGTGATTATCTCGACTCTAGTAAAATTTACCTAAGAGATAATCTAAACACTCCTTAATTAAATTTTCTTCAAGTGGTCATGTCGAAAAATACATCACTTACATAATTTGATCATGATTGTGAGTTTTTTTATGCATGGTTGAAAAATCGTTTTTGAAATGTATAAAAACATTTTTATGATGTTCCTAAACGTGAAGAATTTCAACAAATCAATTTGGGGATTTTCATGCATTTTGAAAATTTTCCAATCATACTCAATTACGCAAATCCTACATCTATAGGAATCATAATAGTTATACATTGCTTATTCTAGTCTTAATTGTAAGGAATTACATGAAAAATTGAAAATCCTCAATTTTTGGTTTCGAGTTCATATGAACCCTAGACTCGAATTTGTAATGAAATTAATGAAATGACTTACAATTGATGATGTATATGATGTTAAGATTGATAATCTTTGATTGTAAAACATTAAATTGAAGTGTCTATGGTTGATTTGATGATTTTGGTGGTTTTGGGTTTGGTTTGTCGCAGCAGCACAGCAAGGGGGTGTTTGGTTTTGAGTTTAGAAAATGCAAAATAAAAGGGGTATTTTGGTCGTGTGTGCTGCTGATGGTCCCATATATATAGGACCGTCCTTTTTAATTAAAGGACCATCCATAAATATAGGACCGTCCGCTGCTGGGAAATTTTGGAACGTTGGAGTTTTTTAGGAAATGCAGTGTGACACTTTTAATACTAATTAAAAACTTTATATATTTCGAATGACGTATTTAAGTTGTCACAACATACATACGAATGAGATGATAATTTCGATAGGAATTAAAACCTTAGAAGAGTAATGTCGAGATTTAGAAGGATGAGAGATTAATTTCTTATGAGAGACGTACACAAGATTTTTACTTAAGAGAATGGCGTCTTCTTGATATAGCTTGACATCCGGGTCGTTAAGGTTTTGCATCATTCATAGTGATATATTCGTCATGCCTTTCCGGCGCTTTAAATATTCGGCTTTAGTTGTGAATACAGCTAAGGTGATTTGATTTTTTTATAAAACCAAAAGGTCATCGTACAAATACCTAAAGTATTTTCACAAATACTCTCGTATTATCAGAGTTGTCATTTAATTAAGCTAATCTCTTAAGTATGTAGTGTCGTTAATGTATCATAATATATGATTAACCGCTTTTAGAAAGTATTTTCTTAGAAGCGTGTTCACAGACAGACACTAAATACGATGTCGAGCCTACTTGCATTTTAGGTATAACAAAATACCGATTTTACCCTTAAACTAGTTATTTCCTATACACTCACTTCCTTCTCCCTTGGTGGTAATTAGGTTTCCTAGGGCGACTATATCTTTTCTAATGATCTATTTTGTTCCTATGGGGTTCATGCAATTTGGAAATGGTTCTTGTTTCCATGCTTTATTTTCAGAAATTAGGTTTGATGTTTTATGCATTTCAGTTACCCCAGTTTCATATCCTAAATAATTAACATGTTCAATATCAGGATGTTTAGTAAACATGTCTTTGTCAGTGGTTCCTAAAATCATTACCGTAGGTACTGTTGAATATATAGCATGTTTGGAATGACTTAGTGTTCCCATTGCATGATAAGTACATATACTTTCTTCAATTGTCTTCGCATTAATTCCCAAGCTATCTAAAGAAATTACGTCAAAGTCAAACATTTGGTCCTGATTATCTCATGGGTCCAAGATTGTTAGCGTTAAACATCCCATGCATTTGTTGCTTTTGATTAGGATGTTGGAATTATGGATAGAATCCCTAAGGTGCATAATTTTGTTAGAAATTATTCCATGACATGGGATATGCATTAGGATGTCTTTGTCTTTTTGGTTTACTCATAGGTTGATGCTTTTGTGAAAAATTAACCTTTTCAGATGGTAATGTTTTTGACCTAGTTACGGGTTTATAAAATTCGACTCCGGGTTTTACAGATGGTTTATAAAAACGTTTAACTTCATTTAAACTAGCAATAGGTACTTTAATATTGTTAACAGTTAAATGTTTTGGTGCATGACCTAAAATAGGTTTTGACAAAGGAGTGAGTTTGAAATTCTATTGACTTTTGGCCAGACGGTCCTATATCTATAGGGACGGTTCCATATATATCTCGGACCGTCGTTTTGTTTATGGGAGCGTCGACAGAAGAGTTATTTTAATGGATTGAACATGTTTAATTAGTTTAGTTTTGCTAGTTGATGTTTCTAGAGTGTTAATGTCCATATCTATATTATCTCTGGATAGTTTTTGAAAGCTTAGTATTTCTTTAAGGAAAAAAAAAATGCTCTTATCAGATTTAGTTAACTCGGAGACTTTCTCTTTGAGTTTCTCATTTTCAAGTTTAAATTTTTGACATGACTCACACTCAGAATTGATTTCATTGTCTTTTTCGAGTGTGGATACTTTTTCTTTTAATTCAAATATTTATTTTTCCAAAGTTGTTTCAATAGACTTATTTTTTTTATTATTTTTAGACTCATTTTGCAAAGACGGCCGTACTCATTATTTAAATTGAGAGAATTTAGAGAGGATGTATCATCATTATAATAGTCAAATTCAGAATGTACCTTTGTTTGATGTTCGTGCCATTAGACACATTTCTTCTTTGTCTTGTCATTATCTTCTTCATTGTCACTTCAGGAACCACCAACAAGTGCCTATATTGGACATTCTCCGATTACATGATTCAGATCTCCACATCTAAAGCATTTCCTTTCACCTTTACTAAACCTGTTATTTCACCTTTAATCTACCTCTTCTTTTGAAGAACTTCTTGAAATTTCTAACTGCTAAAGCGTATTCTTAATCTTCGTTATCAATATCTGAAGTTTCTTTGTCTCCAGATTCCTTTTTAGCCTTTAGAGCAATAAATCTCCTTTCTTCCTTGCTTTTGACTATTTCAGAATCTTTCTTAATGATTTGTTCGTGAACTTTCAAGTTCTCGATGAGTTCATCAAAAGATAGTGACGTCAAGTCATTGGATTCTTCAATTGCTATGAATTTTGCTCTCCACTTCGGATGTAAAGCCCTAACAAATTTCCTCACACAATTCTTGATAGAATAGCCTTCATCAAGAGCTTTTAGACTAGTAATAATAGTATTAAATCTAGCAAATGCGCTATCAATAGATTCGTCTTCAGGAATGACGAATTGTTCATATTGTTGCACAAGAAGATCAATCTTGTTATCTTTGACTTGACTATTACCTTGATAAGTGATTAATAGGGTTTTTCAAATTTCTTTTTCCGTATTACACATAAAATTTCTATCATACTCTTTTCTTGACAAAGCATTATAAATAATCATTTTTTCTTCATTATTTTTAGCAAGTTTTTTTTAAGCTCATCGGTTTGTTTATCAAAAGGTACAATTTCATTCTTTTTAGATACCGGATTATTTTGTATAGGCTTAAAATCACCCTCAGTAATAATATGCCAAATATATAGATCTTTTGATTTCACATAAGTTTCGAATATATTTTTCCAATAAATGAAACCGTCGGTTTTAAAAAGTGGTGGTTTTTGCATAGACTTTCCTTCTAGGTATCTTTCAGATTCCATAGATCAATTCAAGTTTTAAAATACAATATATTTTAAAAGATCTCAAGCAACCCACTCTGATACCAATTGTAGAAACTAGAAGGGGAGGGGGTGAATAGTTTCTTTGTTAATTTACGTTTTAAATATTCTTTTTTTTAAAACATTTCGATTCGAGTTAATGTGATACCAATCAATCAACCAATATAAACACAATGAGTATATAGATGAAAGAAAGAAGTAGTAAAGAGATAGAACAATCAAATAAAGATGCAAAGATTTATAGTGGTTCGGCTACGAAGCTCTATCTTCACCCTACTCTACACCCCGAGTACCACACTCAAGAGTTCACAATCACTATGTCAACAAAACCCGTTCAGGCAAAGAAAATCGTACAACGTCGCTTACACTTTTTTAATACAAAGCTAAATGCCGAGTTCTAATCTTATCTAGAACCAATCTACACTCACACTAGAATTATCACACCCAAGATACTAACTAACCCACAAACAACAATCCCGGACTTACACGCACTCCAGATCTACTAATATTACAAGAATGGAGATCAAGAGGATTAGATCTAGAAAAGCATCGTAACAATGGTTACGTACATAAAGCCTATACTACAACACTTCTTTCTTGATGAATACACATGTTCTTCTCTTTGCACTTTTAGGGAAGAAATAATGAGATCACTTATAAACAAATATTATCAAGTTAAAGATAACTGAATCACTTATAAACAATATATTATCAAGTTTCAAAGAATGATCAAAGGAAGAGATTATAGAATAAGAAGAAGAGGACAGACAGCAAAAAGTAGTGTGTGTGAAAGAGGAGTCTGGAAATTTCTGTTATAAATGAACCTGTGATTTCTATGGATAGTTTATCGGAAATGAGCGTTTCCGGACCGGTTCTCCCATATAAATATATATATATATATATATATATATTAATATTTATTTTTTTTGATAAAATTAATATATAGATATTATATACATAAATATACATATATACATATATTATTACATATAATAACTCTATAATATAGCATAATATATATAACTATAATATATACATATATATATATATATATGGGACCGTCGATCTATAACGGACCGTCCATCGTAGGATGCTCCTCTTTTTGTCATTTAGTGGTGAAATGTTTTTCTGGTGAAGGTTTGACCTGTTTTGGAGGGAAAACCAGATTATGAATATTTTTGAATATATTCCTTAATAAAACAATTTTTATAAATCCAATATATTTTGTAAGATTTATTTTTGTAAAAGGGTTATGTCACATTTAAGAAAATGTGAGGTTAAGAACAAAAATAATTATTTGATCACATAACTAGTTTTGTATATTGTTTGTACATACCTTAAGTGATGTTGTATCAAAATGGACTGTTTGTGATTAAAAACTTGTTTATGTATATTTTTACGTAACGTGTTTTTACATTATGTGATCATTGAAACCTATGGAGGTCTAAAAATATAAATAATATTTTTGACATTATTTGTATTAACAAGTTTTGAACACTTGAATCGGTGTATAGACCTAGAGGGATACAAAATCACAACCTTTCTTTTTTTAACAAAACTCCACCTTAAAGTTTTTACCAAACGCCTCTAGCTAAGGCTTTTCCAAACCTAGGACATTCATACTTTTCGTATAACATCAAACGAAAGTATTCATATGACCATAATCCTTGTTTACGTCTTCTCTAATCACATAACGAGTTTATTCCTATTTGGTCAAACAAAGTCAAATGTCACTTTGTATAAATGCATCATTTCCTATTTTAAGATATGCTTTAGTTATGATGCAAAGAACTTAGATTGTTTGCATCAAGTTGATTAGCAATCATGGATTAGGCCGTATCGACTACTTGAGGTTGTGTTATATGAAAGTCATTTATCCTTTGTATTTTGTCACTTTCTTATCATCATTGTCTAAATCTTTCTTTCTTAATGACAACGTGATTATATCATAATCAATCCTTTGATTATCTTCCTAAACCTTAAACCATTTCAAATCCTTCCTAATCTTATCCTCCATATTACAACTCACATTCCCAACATCCTCTTATATTCCCTTACACACTATGTACCTTTATTGTACCTTTGTTCTCCCACATTCCTACAATATCCTCCAAACATTCCCTTTAACCACATTCCTTCTCTTATTCCTCACAACACACACATTTCTTCTCTTATTGTACCTTTGAACACATCAACACATTTCTCATCACACACTCTACTATTCATTCTCTTATTCCTCACAACACACACACACACTTCACTTTAGAAATTCAAATTACATACACAATCTCTCACAAACTCTCTCCCACACACACTACCTTACACAACTTTCAAATTTGAATTTCAAACCAAAGGCTCCCATCACCTCAACATCACCTCATTACAACTCATCCTTCCAACTCAAATCTTTCCTTATTTCAAATTTGAAACTCAAATTTGAATCCAAAGCTTAGGCTCCCCATCACATCACTCTCAAATCCTATCCAACTCATTCCAGCTCACACACACAACTCGCTCTCTTTAATTTGAATTTGAAAATTCAAATTATCCCTCTCATATCAAACATCCTCTTCTCGAAAAAAGCATATTCTTGGTATATCCATTTCTTAACCTATTTCAACTGATCGAACCTAACCATGGTTTGATGCTAACCAACCCTATCTTCCCTCTCACACAATTTGAATTTAAAATTCAAATCTTCCCTCTCTCACAACATCAACACTTCCTTTCCAAGAAAAGAAATATTTCTTTGGTATATTCTTTCTTTCTTAACTATGCCAAGTGAGGAATACCTATTGTGCCCCTATCCAATTCCTTTGGCATATTCTTTCTTTCTTTCTTAACTATTCCAACGCGTGGGTCAGCGTGCCAGGCACTGTTTGGTTTGTGTCCATTTGGTATTTTTGCCAATAAATAAGCACCTTGCCTCTTGTATTCCTCACCCCTTGCTATTACGTCTTTCTCTCTATTTTCTTTCTCTCAATCATCTAAGTATATTACACATCTTGTGTTCTTGATCTTACATCTCTTATCATTTGTTGTAAGAACACATTCTTTGCAAGGGAAGCTTCACAAGAACTTAATCCGCTCTTGTGAATTGCGTAGAGGGTCTTCTTTCTATACCCTTTCTACTAGAATCGAATCACTAGGTTAGGTTAGGACTTGATTCAAACAATCAAACATGCTTGTTTAATTTGGTTGTAAGATTAAAAGTCTTGTATCTTGGTGATCAAGCCTAGATCTTGGGAGATCTAGTTATCAAAGTCTAGTATCTTGGTGATCAAGCCTAGATCTAGGGAGATCTAATTAGGGGCTGATAATTCCGGTGAGAAGTCTTAGTGTCTTTGTAGTTAAGTCAAATAACGAGATTCTCTTGGGTGGTTTTCGAGGGCGAAATACCGTTGGGAGTAACTTTTCCTAGTGAGCGCCGATCTTTGTTAGTCTACTTCCAATTATCTGTTTTCCAGAATTATGTGTTTTCTGAATTTTAACTTATGAGTTTGGATTTACTCATACTAGAGAGCTGACACCAATGATCGGGTTGGTCTACCTCCAATTCAACTGGACTTAGTTAATGGAACACACACACCCTTTGGGACCGGTCAGCTTCGAACATGTGATAACACTCAAAAGTGTAATATGCCTCTAACTCACGTAAATTTGTCCCAAGTTATGGTATAAAGTGATATGATATGCTTGGTATTGTTAGAATTACGTGTTTTCAGTTACGTTTCACTCGGAAAAGCTAAAAGGAAGCAAAAAGCTATAGAAAAACAGTTTTGAGTAGCCAATTTTGAGCACTTAAACGAAGGGGTTAGAGAATTCGGATTTTGAAGCACAAATACTCATTGGAACTGCCTACTTCAAGACTCATCAAGGAAGATTTCATAGAACAGCAGTAGAAACTGGTCAAAAAGGCTCATCAATACCAATCAGAAGCCATATCTTACTGGACGTTTTGGTCTTATTGGAAATCATATATCTAGAAGGAATTTAAGTCCAATATATTTATTGAGTCTTCCACGTGCCTTTAGGATGCCTCCAAATGTCAGCTCCAGAAGCTTCCTACAAGTTGATGAACAAATTGTGGACTCTTTCTAGCAATATTTTAGGAAGTCTAGGGTTAGATGGACTCCGCCCTAGATAAGGAGAAGGAGAACCACAAAAATTTTCATGCTTTGATCTTAAATTGAAGTATACTTTAGGTTTTTACAGTATTAAGACCCTATTTATAGATACAACATTACATGGTAAAAAAGGAATAAGAGAAAAATTAGGCTAAATCATAAGAATATTCATAATATTCTAATTATACAGCTAATATATGTTGACTATTTACCATACATTCAACACTCCCCCTCAAGTTGGAGCATAGATATCAATCATGCCCAACTTGTCAATTGCTTGGTTGAATATTCGTCCACACACGCCCTTTGTCAGTATATCTGCAAGTTGATCTTCAGACTTCACAATGGAAAACAAATATCCCCTTGTCAATATTTCTCTTATACAGAACCGGTCCGCTTCCACGTCTTTCATGCGACATGTGAATTTAGGGTTATGCCCAATCAAATTGCTGCTTTATTGCACAATGGCGATGCATGGCTTTAGGATAATAAAACTGAGGTCCTTCAAATATGTTCGTATCCAGGAGAACTCAAAAACTCTCATGTGCATACCCCGAAATTCAGATTCTGCACTTGACCTAGCAACGACCTTTTGCTTCTTTGATCTGAATGTTACTATTCCCACATACAAACATAAAATAACCGGAGTTGATCTCATGTTCACCGCATTTCCTGCCCAATCTGCATCTGTGTACCCCATTACTTCCATATTACCGCCCTTTTTCGAATAATAAACCTTTTCCGGAGATTTCTTTAAGTATCTTAGATTCGAAAGTACTACCTTCATATGAACTTTACTAGGAAATTGCCATAAACGTGTCTCACGAACACAAATTGCGTAAGCAATTGTCTGGTCGAGCGTGAGAAAGGTAAATCCATCTTCCCACCAAACAAAGTACTCCCTTTGTCACATGGGCTTTGTTAGGAACATACCGCAACTGAAGGTTTGCTTCAATTGGTGTAACAACCTTTGCAATCGGCCTCCCGGATTCCGCAAGGAGATCCATGTATACTTTCGTTGGGACATGGAAATACCTTGGATGATCTGCAACTTCAATTCTAGAAGAAATATCAGATGTCCTAAATCCTTCATTTCGAATCCGTGACAAATAATTCTTTAAGGCCTCAATCTCTTCTGTATCATCTCCGGTAACCACCATATCATCAACATATACAATGAGAGCTGTAAGCTTGCCTGCCTTTCGTTTTACAAACAATGTTATGACCTAGTACTTTGTTCTATCCAAAAGCTTTCATGCTCTTCGTAAATCGTCCAAACCAGGCTCGTGGTGACTGTTTTTATCCAAACAAGCATTATAGAGCTTTGCATCTTTCCCTTTTTCAGAATTCAATACTCCAGGTGGAATTCCAATATACTTCCTCTTCACGATTTCCATTTAATAATAGCATTATTTATGTCAAACAGATGCATGTCCCTCTTGATTAGCTCGCAAGGTAAATAGAGAATGCGAATAGTGTTTATCTTAGCAACGGAGCAAACGTCTCAACAGACTCCTTCCATACGTTTGTGAATAACCCCTTTAGCGACAAGTCTGGCTTTATCTATTCAAAGCTGCCATCAGAATTCTTTTATAAGTGAAGACCCACCTGACATCCCACGATAGCTAAATCCCCCCATGTGGGTTATCAACCAACTCCAAGTGGATTTCTTTGGCAATGCATCCATTTCGTCATCCTAGCTTTCTCCATTGTTAGAGCCAAAAGTCTCCTGAAAATTTGCTAGGAATAGATTACGATGATAATTGAACAGGTACATGTAAACGACTTAGATAATCTACATGTTGATACGTAATCAGAGATTGGATATTTAGATTTAGAGTTGATGTTAGGTTCATAAGTGCGTTTTGGGATGCCTTTAGTGGACCTGTTTGATCGTCTAGGGTTTGACTACAGCAAACAATATATTGGATTGATGTGGTACAGTAGGTTTCAAAATTTGTACCAGCTCTTCCCGCTAAAGGTTCTGAATTATGTGGAAGTTCTTCGGCTTCGAGATTTTGTACCAGCTCTTCCGCTAAAGGTTCTGAATTATGTGGCAGTTCTTCGGTTGATGGTGTTATAGTAGTGGTATCCCTATTTTCCACTTCTTCAACTTGATCCGTACGTGTCCTTTCCTCATTCATATCTTCCCATCCGGGGTTAATTTCATTTCATGTTTTTAAATTCCCTCATTTTTGCATTGTTTTTCATATCTTCCTCATCAATAGCTGAATGGTTAGGCATATTATTTTCCAGTTCCTGAAACAAATCCCCAGTATGGAACTTTCCTTCATTGTCATTATATTTCTCCCCCTGAAGGGAAGATCCCGTAAAGTATGCATCGAGTTCTCTAAATGAGACATCCAGGGATATATAAACCTTTTTCTCAAGAGGGTCATAACACCGATAACCCTTTTTATAATCCGCATACCCAAGAAACACACACTTTCGAGCACAATGATCTAACTTCCCCCGTTGATGTTTAGGTATGTGAACAAATACGACACATCCAAAAACACGAGGTTCTAGATTTGGCATAGCCGGAACAACGATGAGGTCATGAAGTGTTTGGAAGGGGGTTTTAAAGTTAATGACTCTAGACGGTGTACGATTTATCAAATATGCAGCGGATTTTAATGCTTCTCCCCAATATTAATGGCATATTCATTCCAAAGAGAGATGCACGGACAACTTCCAATAGTTGTCTATTCATACGTTCAGCTAACCCATTTTGTTGTGGGGTATATGCATTAGAGGTTTGATGTCGAACACCATTATTTGTTAAGAATTCTAACATTTCATTACTAGTAAACTCTCCTCCATTATCAGATTGAAATACTTGTATCCTTCTTTTAAATTGAGTTAAACTCATCTGGTAGAAGTTTTTGAAAACTCCAAAAACTTCACTTTTGTGAGTAATCAAGGAGACCCATAACATACGGGTACATTCATCAATAAATGTTACAAAATAACGGGCTCCAGAAAAAGAGGGAATACGTGCAGGACCCCATACGTCCGAGTGAATAATGCTAAAAGGTTCCGAACTTTTATTAAAACTAGGTGAATACGTAGTACGATGACTTTTAGCAAGTTCACAAACATCACACTTAAAATCTGAAACACTACAATTTGAAAATAAGGAAGAATTTAATTTTTGAAGATATCCGAATGAGAGGTGACCCAATCGTCGATGCCATAACCACACATTTGCTTTCGTTTCTTCAATCCCTCCTACTTTATTCACCTGATGAATTCTTTCTTCTCCACTATCTGTCAGGTCCAAATAGTATAGATTGCCTTTTCTAACACCACAACCAAGAACTTGTCGGGTCACTATGTCTTGGAAAGTGCAAAATTGGGGCCAAAAAGTTACGGTACATTTAAGTGCCACTGTAATTTTGCTAACGGATAAGATATTGTATTCGAGGGCTGGTACAATAAGAACTGAGTTTAATGACAAGGATTTAGATAGATCAGTGGACCCTTCTCCGATCACAGGGGATGACCCACCATTGGCTGTGTATATAGTGGTATGAGTTGAAGGTAAAACAGAAGATAGTAGATTAGAGTCGTTTACCATGTGATCTGATGCACCAGTGTCAATTAACCAAGTATTATTCAAAGAATTTGCAAGAAAGACATTACTTTTAAATTTCATACCCGATTGAACAGTGTTGACTGAAGGACCTTTACCAGTATCATTCCTTTTTGCTATGTTCTTCCTTGGACGTTTTGTTAAGTCCCACCATTCTGGATATCCAATGACTTCATAACATCTTTGTTCCGTGTGTCCTTTTTCACCACAATGAGTACATCACAGATCAGGCGAGGGATTCGAGTCTCTTCCCTTGGTTTCCTTTTATAGTATTAGTGCCATAACTAAAGATCAGATATAGGTGTTTGTGGTTCCTTACCTGTTAATGAACCCGAACATCTTCGCACCATCTGGTAGGATTGTTCCAAGGTGAGTGGTGGATCTTTTCGAAGAATTTCACCACGCACTTGATCATACACGTTGTCCAATCCAGAAAGGAACATATGAACCCTAAGACGCCCTACATATTTTTGTAAGAGGGCTATGGAACTGATACTTTCTCCTTTCATCGTATTACGCTGGTCAATTTCTTGAAAGAGAGATGCTAGTTCATCATAATACCTTGCAATCGGAATCTCCAGATGTTTTGTTTGAAAAACCACTTCTATGTAAATAAAGATTTGAGTTTACATCAGAAGTTCAGTATACCATAGCTTCGAGGGAGTCCCAACACTTCCTTTGCTGTTTCCAAACATAATCATATCGATTCATTAGGGTTGTGACATTGAAAATCACCTAACCACCAATTACCTTTTCGTTTCTGAGCACAATTTTCATAATCCTTCACTTTCTACACAGTTTTGTTTTGCACCACTGATGGTATCCCACATCTTCTGCCCATTGATGCGCATCTTTATGACTTTCGACCATAAAATATAATTGTTTTCATTCAGAGTATTGCTGGTTGGAAAGGGTGCATCGATGTGATTATAAACTATGTGGGGATTTTGATTTGATGATTCCTTTCCGGAAGGCATCTTCAATTTCAATTAGCTTTCGCAACCGATTTCAATTTGATTCAGGCAACCAGGTTCAATTCTCGAACCTGCTCTGATACCATATAGAATAAATTGGTACAGAACAGAAGAGACTCAAGATGAATAATGATTTTATTTCTAATTTTCTGTGTGATTTGACAATAAGGAGAAGACCCTATTTATAGATACAACATTACATGGTAAAAAAGGAATAAGAGAAGAATTAGGCTAAATCATAGGAATACTCATAATATCCTAATTAAATATATGTTGACTATTTACCATACATTACACCAAGATGGACTCCTCCTAGATAAGAAAGGAAACCACAAAAATTTTCATGCTTTGATCTTAAATTGAAGTATACTTTAGGTTTTTACAGTATTTTATGTTCAAGAAGAAGTTTCATTATTAATTTATCAAGTTCTTTACTTTTCAAGTTCGATTCTTTACTTTTCAAGCGCGTGTTGTTTCCTTTTCATGCAAGTTATCTTTTTGTCTTTAAGTTCTCGCAATTTAATTATGCCTTTTACATCAACAATCATGTTCATCACCATCATCATCATGAGCTAATCAATTCATAGAGTTTTACAAATTACAAGCAGATTAGGTAAGTAGAAGACTTTGCCACAAGTGTTGCATTTTCCATGCATCGAAAGGTAATTATTTTATGATTTGCCATCTTAGAATAGTTTTTAATATTTGTTTTTCACAATAAATAAAAGAGAGATTTTTTTTTCATGTGTAGAGACTTTCAAGCCTCATAACCGTTAACTTTATTTTGGCATCGAGAGAGAGAGAAAATAGGTTAACACTAGTATCTACTACATCATTAAATCAGGATAATGACATAAGACGTGGCAAAATTCTAACTATGACACCTAAGCTTCATGTGACGTGTCAACTTCTCCATGTGATTTATATGCAAAGCAAACTAAACTAACTAATAAAGCTAATAAAAGAAAACCACCCACGTTCCATATAAAGAAATAACTGTTCATGCTTCAACTACTCTACTCTGCCTCCCCTCTTTCTTATTCATTACATGAACAATAAAACAATCTGAAAATCATATCATTCTTTTGTTCTATTGAATCTTGGGAAGAGACTAAAGTTGGGGATATCGTGTAGGTAACTTTAGCATTTAGGGTTTTGGTTTCTCAATTTTGTTTTGGTAATTTTCATCTCCTTTCTAATTCATAACTTTTATCTGCTATATGTGTATCATTGCCAACTGTTATTTACAGGGCCATTTC
>BQNB010105622.1:4734-23566 GCA_026074375.1 Tanacetum coccineum
AAATTCATTCTCGAAGGTCCTTACCAATACCGACAAATCCCAGTACCTGGTGATGAAACCCGTACACCTCCAGTACCTCCTTATACATAATACAAAACTCATGATGAACTCACTGAGATAGAGCAAAGGCATGTTGAGGCTGATTATCAAGCAATACACATACTACTCTTGGGTTTAGTAGTAGATGTCTATGCTGTTATGGACAGTTGTGAGAATGCACATGCAATGTGGCTTCGTGTTTAAAGGTTGATGAATGAAACATAAATTGGGATTCACGAGAGAAATCTTATACTTTTTGTGACAACCCGAGAATTTCCGTTTAATAAAATAGTCGTTTCTGTTTAGAAAGTTGAATTTTTAAAAGTTTCGTTTAGCTTTACCGTTTAACCGGGAAGTTGTCTCGTAATTATCTGAAAATCGTCACCGGGAGTGAACCGGGACACCAAACGTTGTAGTATTTTGGCAATAGCCACATTTTTATGTTTTAAAGCAATATTTAAAATTTCGTAATTTTCCGTGTTACCGTTACTCGTTTCGTTATTTACGTGCTACGCATTTTTAATCTATACTTTGTTGTGCATGCATGCTTGGAAATTAATTCATCAACTAGCACTAGTGATCATAGAATGTGGGAAATCATTTTTTTGGGTCCCCCCTTGGACTTGTGCTAACCGGTTACACACATGCATGTATACATAGGATTCAAAAATTTGAAATCAAAGCACTAGACAAGCTAACATGGTTAGAGGAAAGGACATGTACTCTTAAGGATATCATTGAGTGATCAAATTGGTCCCCTTTGGTTGTCCCCCGCCCCCTTGTCTGATCGGTGGAATACACACACGTAAGTATGTGTTGTGAATTTTTGGAACTAGCATATATATTACCTAAACTCATTTCATTTCATTCATCCTACACACACAAAACTTATTTTCTCTCTTGTTTTCTCCCTCAAACCCACAAACCAACACAAATATACACAAATCCATACATTTTTCATCTTTGATCATTTACATTTGAAGACAAGTTGAAGGTTTGATCATCTAAGATCATCCGGGTATAAAACAAACAACATTTGGGTTGTTCTTGATCTTTGTTCATCTCTAAAAATCACCTTTCTTTGTAAGTCTTCAAAACCTCAAATAACTTGTACTTTTCTACTCTTCTTGATGCATAAATGTTTGTTGTACAACTTATTTGTAAAAAGAATGATTTTGAAAATACATAAACCCTAAAAGGGTATACACATGGTTCGAAAATTATAAAAAGGAATACAAGGAAATCATAGTTTTGTGATCGTGGTTATTTTCATGTAATAATATTTGTACTTTTGAGCTTATTTTATTCGACTTATGTTATGAGCTTATTTGAGAGCTAGTTTGATTATTTTGGAACTTGTTCAATACATATATGTACACGTGTGATATAGAAAACATAAAGAAATATTTCTCAAGCTTATTTCTTGTACTTTAATATTTATATGCTTATCTCTAGCTTATTTTTGGAAGGGTAAAACATTAAGCTTATTTGACTTAACCAATAAGCTCAAATAAGGCTTAATGGGCCTAAAGCCCACGTCACCCATAACATCAACCCACGGCCCAAGCTTTTACATAAGCTTATGGGTTCGACTTATTTGTCTTGGCTTATCATGAGCTTGTAGTAGCTTATCGATGAACCTAGAACTTATTTGTTATCTTCTTAGTATATCGGACTTATTAAATTCGTACTTTATTATTAAAGAGGCTTATTGGGCCTAAAAGCCCAATAAGGGTTTTTGTGACTCGTTGGACTTGTTTTAAATGAAAAGCGATTGTGTTGAGTTGTAAAATGTAACTAGTGGTTTGAAATTGGTTTTTGATAAAGTCTACGACTTTGGAAAAGTGAGTAAACACGAACGGGTCATGCCGAATTTTTGTAAAAATATTATACTTAGAAATTATTTAGAAAAACATAAATAATAAAATGTTTTGATTAAATTACTTAACGATTTGGGAAACGTCAAATTATAAATAACAAGATTATTTATACGATAATAATAATATAATATTACATTTATATAATTAATATAATATTATATACGTACTTACTTACAACTTAAGGCTTTTTATGAAAACCGATCACTAATGTTTTTAATACACAGATAACGTTTACCAAAAATAAATAATAGACGTTCATGCATCAACCACCTACGATTAACTTTCTGAGACTAAATAGAAACCCGTATTCTTCTAGGTCATACCCGTGTACCACTGTTCGTTCCGAGTGACCCTACTTTTGACGTGTACTCTTTACCTTATCATCAAGGTGAGTTCATAGCCCCACTCTTTTACTCGTTTTGACTAAATGTTTTATAACTTGGGGTGAGAAACATTGCTTGTTTTTAAAACTGGACACAAGTACTTTACGTGAGATTTTCCCTGTTTACGTGTTGCCTAAGTAGCTTTTAGACCACTACTGCCCGAACTATCATGAACTGTCAATCTCTTGACTGGAGGACCGGTCGAGGGAGCGCGAATGAATAAATAGATCTATTGGGACTAATTATCCCTATCCGGGTGAGTAGCGCTCACTACCCACGGGGCGCCCGATAAACGGATATATGTCATGTCGTACTGGTTAGGTTGTCTTTGGTCGGACACCTGGAAGGGCAAACAAATACTTATAGCAATGTACATGCTATCTTGCGTAATTAGCTTCAGTGTCATGAGCTTAGTGCAACGTAAATACTTTTTATGTGAAGTTGTATCTGTTATAACTGTCGCATACGTTTTGATATCTTGTGGTCCACTATAACAACGTTTGAACTAAACCTATGAATTCACTCAACTTTATGTTGACGTTTTAAGCATGTTTTTCTCAGGTGCTTAGCATGGATGCTGTTGCTTGACTTATGTGGAGTCTATTTGCCCGTACCGGTTTACCAGAGTTTATCTATGTTTTTAAATACCGTTGTTGAACTTATTTAAGCTTCCGCATTTTAACTTTGAATCTTTTAAATTTAATCGATGTAAAACTTATTATCATTATTTTAAAACTTTGCAACAGTGTTTATTTTTCAAAACGTACCCTTAGAGGTCGTTCTTTATGCTTTGTACTTGAGATGTTCAATAAAGTCACGCCTCCGGACATGTATTCTGTCCAGGCCCCCTCTAGGGGTGTGACATTGTTACCTACACACCAGTGTCTTTAATTGTGTAAAAAAACTAGTTGTTTTATAAAAAATGGTGTCCATAACATAAACACATAGAGACATATTGTTACATACACATCAGTTTCTTTAATTGTGTAAAAAGAGTGGTTTGCACCCCAAAAACCAATATTTATACAATTTCTATTATGAAAACTGGTTTTTCAAGAAAACTTAATTCCATTTATTCCCTTCCCACTATTTTTTGTCATAGAGATAGGGTTTTACATAACTGATCTTTTTGGGGGGTGTTTTTAGCCTTTTTTGTAGTAGTGACTCTTTTCTCTCTTCCTCTTTCTCTCTCTAAACCCTCTTTCTCTCTCTAGATTTTTATGTGTATGTGTGTATAATGTTAGTCTCTCTCTATATTTTCGCAATTAGACTGTTCATCCAGAGATTTAATCTAAACTTTCTTATAAACTCGAATTTAATATCACACAATTAAATTGCAACAACCAAAACACAAATCAAAAACACTTAAAGAACATCACAATTACAAATATCTCACTAATCATTAAAATGTTTCTATAATATTATTTCACACCACTTTTGCAATGTCGACTCAACAAGACATCTATGTTATTGGTTCCAAAACCGTCCTTCTATGCTTAACAAAGACAACTATGTTCCATGGTCTAGGTTCCAAAACTATCCTTCTATGTTGTTGGTTCTAAAACCATCCTTCTATTGCTTTACAATTCCATTATTAATGGTCCCTGTATCAGACAAATGATTCCTAAGCCCGTTGACCCAGACAGTGAAGTTCTTGTTGCTAAAACTTTTCATGAACAGACTAATGAAGAACTCTCTGAAAAGGAAATAAAGCAGATGGAATTTGATGATCAAGTAACTCATACTATGCTTATTGGTCTTCCTGAAGACATCTATGCTGTAGTAGATAGTTGTGACACTGCTCAGGAAATCTGGTTACGCGTTCAGCAATTAATGAAAGGTTCTGATATCACGGCTCAGGAGAAAAAGACTAAGCTATTTAATGAATGGGAAAGGTTTACTTCTACAAATAAGGAATCGATTGAATCTTACTATTATTGTTTCTTAAAGTTAATGAATAATTTTAAAGGAAACAAACCTTTCCCAGAAAAGATAGCTAGCAATCTTAAATTCAATGATAATCTACAACCAGAATGGACAAGTCATGTCACTATTATTCGTCATACAAAGAACTTACATCAAGTTGACTATACTCAGTTGTATGATTTCTTGAAGATGAACTAGGAGGAGGTAAATGAACTTAAGGAAGAACGACTTGCAAAGACATATGATCCTTTGGCATTGATGTCAAACACTCAGACTCCTTACAATTATCTAGTGTTTCACCCAGATCAACCATCACAGATTACCTACATGCAACAACCACAACCCAGCAACAACTATGTCCCACAACCTACATTCAACACGAACTACATGCCACAACCAATGTCAAATCCTGACGACATCTCAAATCCCACAACTGCAATGAACATGGCACTTGTACTTATGGCTAAGGCATTGAAACTAAACTACTCTACACCAACCAACAACAATCAGAGAATTTCATCAAATCTCCACAACAGATTGGACAGCCAGGTATGAATATGGTTCAAGATAGACAGATGCAGATGGTTGGGGTAATGGTGAGAATCAATTTTGACAGTTCGCTGGGCATAATGCAGGAAATTAGATTGGGTACAATGCAGGGCAGATTGCTGGGAATCAAAATGGGTATAATATAGTACAGAATATAGAGAATTAGTTTGGGCAGAATGCAATTCAAAATCTAGTTATTCAGAAGGTTAGGAATTAGAATGGGTTTATTCCAAGGATTGCAAATCAGAATGCTAATCAGAATGGGAATGGTAATGTTGTATCAGCACATGCTAAAGGTAATGGTAATGGGAATAACAGTAATCATATAAGGTGTTACAACTGCAGATGATTAGGTCATTATGCTAGGAACTGCACAGTCAGACCAAGGAGAAGGGATGATTCTTATCTTCAGACTCAGTTGTTGATTGCTCAAAAGGAATAAGCAGGGATCCATCTCCAAGCTGAGGAATTTGATCTAATGACTGTTTCATGTGATATTGATGAGATTGAGGAAGTCAATTCAAACTGCATCTTGATGGCTAATTTGCAGCAAGCATCAACATCGGGTACTCAGACTAACAAAGCTTCTGTCTACGATTCAGATGGATCAGCTGAGCTACATCATTATGAAAATTGTTATGATAATGCTATATTCAATATGTTTACTCTAGAGGAGCAGTATAGTTAGCTACTTGTGCCCATTACTGAGCCACATCCGGTTCAACAAAATACGAGTAATGTTATTTTTAATGAACCTAATATGGACCATAATAGAGGAATAGTAGAACAACCTCCTGCTACCATTGAGGAAACACGTGCTTGTTTTGAATTATTATATAATAATTTGGTCATCAAAGTTGAGAAAGTCAACGCGGTCAATCGCAAACTTCGTAAAACTAATGCGGATTTAACCTTTGAGCTTGCAAGATATAAGGGACAAGAAAAATGTTTTAAAATAAATCAAGAAAAATATGATACACTTGAAAGTTGTTATCAAAAGTTAGTTTATCAAGAACAATGTATTAAGAAAAAGATAAATTCACTTTACTTTAGTTCCGCTAAACAAATAACGACTTTGAATGTGGAAATTACAAATTTAAATAACCAGCTTTCAAAGGAAAATCAACCATTTCCTATCTTTAAGAAGAAAGGAAAAAGTTGAAAGTCATTTCAAAAACATGTGAAAACGGCTTCTTGATAAACTAATAAAGTCGGAAAAGAAAATCAAGGAATTAAATAACATTTTGGTTAAAATGGGTCAATCGATTCAAACGATGCATATGCTTTCTCCTAAGCCAGACTCGTTTTACCACACTAAACATAAAATGGCTCTTAGTTATGAAAACCCTCACTATCTCAAGCAAGTTCTGAAAAAGCAACAGAGTATGTATAATGGCAAAGTGTTATTAGATAAGCATGATCCTCCTGCTATGTATGATTTGGAGGAAACACTACAACTTGCTCAAGAGAGTCGTTTAAAAATGAAACAACTGAACAAAGAAATAAAACCGGCAAATTATGCAAAAGATTAATAAACTTTTTGAGTTTTTTTGTTTCTCAAAAGGCCAAGTCACGTAAAGAGATGTATTTTTCAAATACTTCCCAAATGGCCAGTGTTTCTAACACAGTTTCCAAACTAATTTTGATACCTGATAATCGATTTTTGGATAATACTTTTTAACCGAGTGTTGCACGGAAATTTCTAAATAAGGTAAAAGACACCATTGTGACTCTTCAACATGTTGTAAAGTCAAAATTTTCATCAAATGTAAACAATTGGTCGTCTAATGTTCATCAAGAGGTTCATAAGATTTTAAAAGATGAAATTGCTCCTATCGTAAACCAAGTTGATGCTAGAGTTCTATATTTTGAAAAGCAATTTTTAAAAGAAGCAGCTAAATTTTTCAAGACTTCAAATCTCTTGCGAAAGAAGCTGATGAATCTCTTGATATGAACAAGGTTTTGGAACATGAAAACGAGCATCTCTTGAGAGCAGTTGTTAGTCAGTATATTATGTCAATTGTGCAAAATAATTCTGTTGTAGATACATCAAATTCCAAATTGAGCTTGATCGTATGAAAGAAACAATTGAAACTTGAATTATCAAAAAGGAAAAAGAATATGCTATTATGTGGAATGATTGGTATAAAAAATGTGAGAAATGCAATATGACAAAATTTCTTATGATAAAACTTATAATGACATGCAAAACCAAATCAAACGGTTGCAAGCTCAGTTGGGAGATCTCAAGGGTCAGAGTATGAATACTTTATGTGAATCAAATTCCTTTGATCCTTTGTCTCAGAAACTTGGTGATGAGAACGTATCCTTAGAGTTTCAGGTTATGTCCTTAGAAAAAGAGAATGAACATCTTAAGGCTATTTATCATAACCTATTTGATTCTATCAAACAGACACGGGCTCAAACCAAAATCAAAACTGACTCTTTGTAAGAAAACTTAATGATACAATTTATGAAAATGCTAAGTTAGGAGCCCAGTTATTTGGCAAGTTTTCTGAATAAAATGATGCAATGAAAGGTACGAGTGCGAATACTAAGTTTGCAAAACCTTCAACCTCGGGAAAAAAAATTATTCTCTAACTCTATTTCTAAAAACTCGGTTCATTCCCAAGGTTTATGTGAAAAATGATTTGACAAAACCAGTCACTTCACACTCAGTACCTACCACACAAGAATTAACAGCTATGGAAAATGATAAAGTGATTGCCCTAGGAATGTTTAGGATGAATACTCTTCAGAACTCTAGGGTAGACAAGGTAGTGGCTAACAAACTTGTAAAAGCAAGCGTTAAGCCAAAATTAATCCCTGTTTCACAACCTTATGTCATCAATAAGCAATATGTGAATTCTAATTCAAATGGTTTGTCTTTTATAGGAGTAGAAAGCACTACTAAGACCAGAAGGCCACAGCCTAAGAGCAATACAAAGAATGATTCTGCGTCTAAAAGTAGTTGCATCAAGAATAAAGAAGTTGAATTAGAAGAACACCATAGGAATTTACTACTTTCTAAGAATCAAAAACATATGTCATCTGAATGTAATAACATTAAGCTTGCTATTCGGAATGATAAATCTGAAGTTATTTGTGCTATGTGTAAGCAATGTTTGATTACTGCTAATCATGATGTATGTGTGCTTAATTATATGAATGGCTTGAATTCTTGTGATAACAACCAAAGTGCTAATGTTTCAAACATTAAAATCAAACGAAACATAAGTCAAAAGTTAAGAAGTCAAATAAGTTAGGGTCCAAAGACAGGCTTGCTTCACCAAGGCCTAGAAAACCTAGAACTTGCCTTAGGTGGTCACCAACTGGAAGAATCTTTGACCTTAGTGAAAAACTAATTCTATCCAGTGATTTTGAGTGTCAATCTGACATTTCTGAAGGTGATAATGCATGTGCTTCTAACCCCCGGGAACCTATAAGCAAATGGTTTCCAAATTCTACTTCCTTTCTTGGCAGGTTATCCAAATTTATTTATGGTGCGTCGACTCGGGTTGTTCCAAGCATATGATCGGGAATCTGAAGCGGCTCATCAACTTCGTCTGGAAGTTTCTGGGAACTGTTCGCTGATAAATGATCATATTGCTGCAATTTTGGGTTATGGCGATCTTCAATGAGGGAATATTTTTATTGCAAGGGTTTATTTTGTTGAGGGCTTGGGACACAACCTGTTCTCGGTTTGACAGTTTTATGATTCAAATTTAGAGGTCGCATTCAGAAGGAACACCTATTTTGTCAAAAATATTGAAGGAGTTGATCTGTTGAAAGGAAATTGTACAACAAACCTTTACACCATCAATCTCCATGAAATGGCCTCTACATCTCTAATTT
The DNA here is from genome assembly GCA_026074375.1 of Tanacetum coccineum. Classification (NCBI taxonomy): domain Eukaryota; kingdom Viridiplantae; phylum Streptophyta; class Magnoliopsida; order Asterales; family Asteraceae; genus Tanacetum; species Tanacetum coccineum. The sequence goes on from BQNB010105622.1 coordinate 13,367, forward strand.
GTCTCATGGCTCGTGCTACATAAAACAAGTCTTGGTTATGGCATCAACGATTATCCCATCTCAATTTTGACACCATAAATGAACTTGCCAAAAACGATCTTGTCATCGGTCTTTCAAAATTCAAATATTATAATGAACATATTTGTCTTTCTTGTGAGCAAGAAAAAAGCAAAAAGACACCTCATAAGCCCAAACTCATTCCAAATTCAAAGCAGAGGTTACACCTTCTTCATATGGATTTATGTGATTCGATGAGAGTCAAAAGTATCAACGGGAAGCGGTATGTTTTGGTGATAATGGATGATTACTCTCGTTATATTTGGGTACATTTTCTCACATCAAAAGATGAAGCACCTGAAGAGATCAAAACTTTCTTGGAGAAAATTCAAGTCCTTCTACAAGCCCCAGTTATCATTGTTCGAGCCGATAACGGCACAGAATTCAAGAATCAAGTGCTTAAAGAATACTTTGACGATCTTGGCATCTCATACCAAACATCTTTTGTTAAAACTCCTCAACAAAATGGAGTCATGGAACAAAGAAATCAAACGTTTGTGAAGGCTTCTAGAACGATGCTGATATTTTCGTACTCCATTATTCTTTTGGGCTCAAGCGATTGCTATTGCGTGCTACACTCAAAACCGTTCCCTAATTCATCAAAGATTTAATAAAACACCATACAAGCTAATTAATGGTAGAAAATCGGATATCTCCTTCCTACATGTATTCAGGGCTCTATGTTATCCCAAGAATGATCATGGAGATATTAGGAAGCTTGGTACGAAAGGTGATATAGGCTTTTTCATTGGTTATTTTTATACAACCTATGCTTACAGAGTTTACAATCGAAGGAAATGTAAGATCATGGAGACGATGAATGTCACATTTGATAAGCTTTCAGCTATGGCTTTTAAATAACGCAGTTCAAAACCTGAGCCTCAAGGAATGACTTCTGGACATATCAGTTTAAGACTCGGCCTTACTTATGCTCCATCAATAATAACATCTCAAAAACCAACTAACGAGAATTGGATCTATTTTTTGAAGCAATGTATGATGATTATATTGGTGGTCAACCGTCAGATGCTCTAAAAATTGCTCATGATACTCCAGCGACTCAGAATCTTCAGACTCCAAATGCATCTACAACAACTGTAGACTCTGCACTGACACCAACACATTCATCTTCACAAGCTACAACTATTCCAAAAACTTCACAGGATGTTGATGAGTTGCAACAAAAACAACCACATGTTCAGCAACAAGATAATTAAGTACAACTCTAATTTGGTGCAGTTGCTAAAATTGTTTAAAATGCAATGTTCGATGAGAATATGTTCGTAAATCCATTTGCTCCACCATCCACAAGTTATGTTGAATCATCATCTCAATATGTGGATCCATCGAACATGCATACGTTTTGTTAACCGTACCAATGTGATTATCAATGGACTAAGGATCATCCTCTAGAACAAGTGATAGAAGAACCCTCACGACCAGTTTTAACAAGAAATCAGCTACGGAAAGATGGAGAAATGTGCATTTATACATTGTCCGTGAGCACTATGGAACCAAGCAATGTCAAAGAAGCTATGACCGACCCTTGATGTGACTCAATGCAAGAAGAGCTTGTCTAGTTCAAACGGCTTGATGTATGGGAGTTAGTTCCTCTTTCAGATAACATAAAACCCCTTACTCTGAAACGGCTATTCAAAAACAAGCTCGATGAAGAAAACATAGTCATTTGAAACAAAACTAGTCTGGTTGTAAGAGGATACCATCAAGATGAAGGAATAGATTTTGAAGAATTCTTTGCTTCGATTACTATGATGGAAGCTATCAGGATATTCTTGGCTTACGCAGCATACAAATCGTTCATCGTATTCCAAATGGACGTAAAAACTGCTCTCTTACATGGTTTGTTAAAGGAAGACGTGTACGTGTGTCAACCTGAAGGTTTCATCGATGCTGATCATCCAAGTCATGTCTACAAGCTTAAAAAGGCACTCTATGGGTTAAAGAAGGCACCAAAGGTATGGTACGACGAATTGTCAAAGTTTCTCCTACAGAATCACTTCAACAAAGGAACCATTGATACAACATTGTTTATAAGCGCTTCGACGACGACATCTTAGTGTTACAGGTCTATGTAGATGATATTCTCTTTGGTTCCACAAATACCCAATTATTTGTTGACCTTATGAAAAGCCGCTTTGAAATGTCAGTGATAGGGGAAATGACATTTTTCCTTGGTTTACAAGTTAACCAATCCCCCCGTGGTATCTTCATAAACCAGTCCAACTACGTGCTAGAAATATTTAAAAAATATGGAATGGAAACTTGTGATCTCATTGCTACCCCAATGGAGAACAAAAACAAGCTTGATCTTGACAAGAATGAGACTCCCGTCTATGCAATGAAATTTTGAAGCATGATACTTGCCCTAATGTATCTTACGTCAAACAGACCGAACATTGCACATGCTATTTGTTTATGTGCTCGGTACCAGGATCAACTAACCGAGAAACACCTCAGGGAGGTTAAAAGGATCTTTCATTTATCTTTGGGGAACCGTCAATATGGGTCTCTGGTATATGAAGGATTCTGGTTTTGAACTGACTGGATTCTCATATGCAGATCATGCGAGATATCACGATACCTTTAAGAGTACTTGCGGCGAAACTCAATTCTTAGGCAAAAAGCTTGTGAGCTGGTCCTTGAAAAAACAAGACCGTACATCGCTGTAAACCACGGTGGCAAAATATGTGTCTCTATCCGCTTGTTGTACCCAAGTTCTTTGGATTCGGACACAATTAACGGATTATGGTTTCACTTTAACAAGATTCCTATCTACTGTGATTCCAAATCAGCCATAGACATATCTTGCAACCCGGTCCAACACTCTAGAACCAAACCATTTGTTGTTTTGTTTTGGCCCAATAAGGTCTATAGGGTACCCTTATATGGTCTGGCCCTATGAAATACTATATAAGCCCCAAACATGTTTGGGAGGGTGTTTGTTCTCATTTCTTCTAAGAATCATCTACTATTTTCTCTCTTCTTCTTTCTCTCTCTAAACCCTTTTTCTCTCTATATATTTTTGTGCGTATGTGTGAATGATGTTAGTCTTACACTGTGCATCAGGACACACATGATGATGATATTTAGATCCCTCTTATTAGCTCATCAAGGGATTCTAAAATTTAAGAGGCTGATTCTGACTTGGAATCAATGCCTGATGATGAGATTGAGTCTGTATCTGGGTTTGAGGTTGATGATGATGAGGAGGAGGAGGATGATCACTCTAAAGATAAAGCGGAGCTATCAAAGACTAATGAGGCTGTTGCTGATGATATGATTGATGAATTGGTAGATATGGCCAACTCTAAAGATGCCAACTTAAATGCTTCCGCTAATAAGCCAATTGAGTCAGACCCCATTGGTCATCTTCAAACCTCTATCTCTTCACTTGCTGCCAAAGTGAAAAATCTTGAGTCCTCTCAATCTTAGCATGTAGCTGACAAAATTAATGACTCGGTACCTAGGATGGTAGTTGATGCTCTTGAAGAAAGACTACCTGAGCTACTATCGGACACTCTCAAGACTATTAAAAGACTATGTAAAGAAGGCCTTGCCCAAGTTTAACAAGAGATTCAAAAAGACTCTCAGAGCTGAAGTTCCTGAAATTATCCTCGTACCTCTGAACAGGGAATTTAATGCTTTAAACAAAATGGAGAGTCAAATTTTTATGCTTCTTCAAAAGTAGCTAGGCAAATCCATTCAGAAGACTATGGGAAATTTTGTTAAGAGAAATGTAACGAAACAAATTGGGACTGTGAATGAGTTGCTCAGATGGAATGCAAAATATTAGATGCTGCTGATACAAAACTTAGAGCAACTGGTTCATTCACGGGTCAAAGTTCCTAGAGATATCATGGTCATCAATGCCCAGCAGTTGCAGGCAAAGATTGAAAAGAATGCCTCTGATATCCTATAGCTGGCTGACCTGATCAAAGAGCTAATAAGACTGATAGACCCACTACCAGCATCTACCAATGCTGCTACTGAGGGGGGGCAAGCATTTGCTTAGAGGGAGCAAGCATCTGAAAAAGCTCCTCTAATTTCAACTACCTTAATAGTTCAATCACTAAGTGAAGAGCCTGCTGCTAAGAAGTTGAAGTTTGTTTTGGAAGACTTTTCCATTCCTCTGAACTAAATCAGGCCACCAGTCATCATCGACAACATTCCTTTTGAGCAATTCTCAGCGAATCTATTCTACTCAAGTTCATTTGAATTCACACCAACTCCTCCTCCAAAAGTAGGTGATAAAGGAAAAGGAAAAGCCCAAGTCTCTGATGATGATCAAATGAAACAAGTCATGTCTCTTATGGATAAAGGAGGGTCAGCTCCCAGTTTCTCTAATCTTTATCAATTCAGAGCTACTAGTGAATGTCCTCTAACTCTTGAAGATGATAAGCTTCAAATGTAAGAAATCAAGAGGTTAGCTGACTTGAAGGCTGAGAAAGAAAAATCAAAAAAAAGGATTCAAAAGGTGTTGTCCCCTGATGAACTTCAAGCTCAAGCAGAATAATTAGCTGCATATGAGGCCAAAAGGGCAAAGATGCTAGAGGAATACAATCACTGTATCACATTCAGAGCAGACCCTCTACCTATCACCAAGATCAGCTATAATATTAACAACTCCACCAAAGAAGCCTCTATGAGAATAATACAGAACAATTAGCCACTGAATCTTACTATGTATGACAGATTTATGTTGAAGATGCTTGGATTTAATGAATGGCTGAAATTACATGATTTGGCTTCCAGGGTGAAGAGTAAATTTAATGATCAACTTCTCAATAATTTGAAGACAAAATTCTAGTGGGTGGCAACCCAAGCTGGAAAACTTGGTATCTCTCCACCACCTCTACTATCAACTTTCGGACTCTCAGCCTCGGACAAGAAAATAAAAAGAAGATCTGAAATCATTAAGGAGGTCTTTATCAAGGAAGACATTGTAGTGGATGTGATAACGCTCAAATCGAGTATGTTTTGGGAGCGTTATTCATACTTATTAGATATTTGGTCAGTTACTTATGGTTTTATTACTCGATTATGTCAAAATATGTTTTCTAGTGTAATTGCAGCCAAATACAGGAAACAAGAAAAGGAGAAATGAATATCCAAAGATTATATCAAGTACAAAGAATCTCGTATCAGGATCAAGTGCAGAAGCATCTCAAAGAAGAAGAAATCTAATTACTTAAGCTTCCAAGACCTGAGATCAAGTTGTAATGAAGATATGGTGAAGTACGAAGGCCCACGACCAAGCACAACTCAAGCAAGAGCCTTAAACGTAAAATCCAACAAAAAGATCTCACCATCGACCTCCCAGCCGCCCGGCTAGAGAGTCTACCGCCCAGCAAAAGGCGTGTCGCCCGACAGGAAGCCGTGCCGCCCGGCTCTTAGAGCCCACATTTTTTATTTCACTCTAGAAGAAACCTGAATAACCAAGAAGGATCTAGACCCTCTAAACTGACTTTGGACACCCCTTTAGGCCCTGGAACCGACATAAAATAGTAGTATAAATATGAGACCCCTATGCCTCATTTTAACACACACCTCACTATTCTTCAACCCTAAATCCTAATCCTCATAGCCACCACTCCTCTACAAAGCCATTTAAGTCCAGGAAAGTCAGGAAGAAGCTCTAGGAAAGCCAAGAATGAGGAAGGATTCCTCTAAGTCACAAGTTTTTCATTTTCTAGTTTACATTCCTTTAAGCTTTTGCAATATTTTTGTAGGAACTCTCATTATGTTTACGAATGCCTTATTTTCTGAAATTAAGTCTTTGTTTAATATGAGTGGCTAGTCCCTTTATGTGCTTGGTTTGATGATGTTTGTGGTATGAAGATTAGATTATGATAGTGTTGCATGTTAATTCAATTTCAAGTTAAGTCTTGGATCCATTTGTTCTTATGTTCTAAAGTGGCGTAGTTTTATCAACCGGATTGTTTGTCGAGAATATCATAGGCCAAAAGGGATATTGTTAATCAATCAATTGTCGCCTTTTTGTCTACGATCGGCTACCTTTTGTATTGACCATTTCCTAAGCGGTTTGGTATAACTAGGAACATAATTATCGATGTCTATGGTTTGTGAAACGAACCGCGGATCAAACTCATAGAGGTTGTCTGAGTCTTGAATTGATTGATTGCGCCTAATGCTTGTTTTTGTTACTAGGAGTCTTGACGAAGGCAAAAAAATTTAAAAACAATAGAGTGGATAACCTCCAATTCTTTTAATCAACTTGTTAGTCTTTGCCATCCTCATATCGAATCGGATTCCCAAACTAAATCTAACCAAGTACATCTATTTATTATCGAATCACTTTCATCATTGCTTGCTTGCATCTTAGGACTTTTATCATCAAAATCTTTATCAAGTCAAAACATCTAAATCCCCGTGAACGATCCCGACTTACAATTCAATATCTTGCTACTACGGACGAGTTCACTTGCTCGTATGTATTACTTAAGAATTTAGTATACCGAGTTATAAATTTAAAACTGACCCGTATCGCACGCATCAGGATGGGATGCATAGGAACCTAGTTCCTCCTTCAAGGATTGTGTCATCAGAAGGGTTGCTCATCAAGGAACCTGAGTCATGGATATTCTTCTACAATGGTAATTTTGATCTGGTATTTCAAAAGGAAGAAGAATTTCACCAGGCAACTACTTCTCAGCTGATCAGGATTTAGAATGCTATCAGAATGAACTCATCAGAGGCTAAGGAATTGTACAACAAGCTGAACTTTGTAATTAAAGCTAGGAATGATGTTATAGAAGCTAGGAAAATTATCTTAGACAATCTAGGTCAACATGTAACATTATAAATGAAATTATTTTTTTATTGTTCCTTATAAATTATGTGTAAGAAGAAGCTGTGTACTCACTTACAATAATTTTTACTTAGCATAATTTATATTCAAATAGGGAGAGATTGTTGGGCCAATTCAGTGCTCAATTGTCTCTATCTAGATTTAAATATAAATTAGGCTAAGTGTTGAAGACTCGCTCATTGGACATCAGCGAGCAATGAAAGACTCTTTGAGTGCAAAGCCTCAGCGAGCAACATCAGATGTATTTAAGTCAGAGACATCATCAAGGAGGTCGAAGATTACTTGAAGACATACTCGTCAGCTGGGATGGATATCAGCTGGTATGTAGGTGGAATATGATGCGGTTCGAAGAGAGTCAGGGGTGGCAATACCTTGATGATCTTCTACCCTTTGAAGATTAACAAGATGAACTTGTTCATTCTCCCTAAGTTTGGTTTAGGCAGTATAATTCAATAAAGCAAAATAGTGGGACAAAGTGTCCTTGAATTAAAGCATGTACCTAAGTACGAAGTTGGTAAAAGTATTGAACAGTTGGCAGAATTGTTCACAAAAGTATGGTCGAGATGTTTTCAAGAATGGACGTGCATTTAATGCAGACGTACTTAACCACGGGATTCTTGACACGTCTCAACTACCTCCACTAAGAAAGCAACTTCGTATCACTATAAATAGATAATGTTGTAAGGAGTAAATGCTATCGTTTTTATTGTTGTCGTTATTATAAGCATTTACTCATTTGTCGAACTTACATTATAGTCAGCTGATCCTATCCGCGGGACTACACAAGTTCGCTTGTAAACTTGATATTCTATCGAGTTTACTTGTTCAAAGGGTAACTTACATTGTCATTCAACAAGTGCAATCCATAGCACTTTGTAATACTTTGATTATATCAATAAATCATTACACGATTGAAAAGTTATTCCTTGTGTTATTTATCTTTAGATAAGTGTTATATTTCCTAAGAGACGTGTTAATTGTGACTTTTAATAAGGATCACCTCTGCCCGTTACTTACGTTTACAAACACTTCATGAGTTAAATATAAGGTCTATTTGTGTAACAAAACATTACATAAATAGTCCTTGTTGTTGCATATCGGTTAAAAAAACACTCTTTGCTCGCACCCCATAGTTAAGCGCGGGTAAAAAAAATCCTCGTTCATGGTTGTGGATAAAATTATCTAGCAATTAAATATAAACTTTATATACTCGTTCTTTTTAATAAATACTACTATAATGTTGTGAGTACTAAGTTTAAAATTTGTCATATCAACCAAAATTTGTAAACTCAAACCTCACAAAATATGTGTGCATGAGTTAGCTGTGGAGTAGGGGTGTTGATCGGTTCAGTTATCTGGTTGTTTGGATAGTTCGGTTCGGTTAATTTGGTTGAAATTTTTATTTGGGTCAACCCAAAAATTAAACTGAACCGAACTAGAATTTAACCGAAACGAACTGAAAATCGAATTTCAATTCGGTTCGGTTTTCGGGTTGACTCGAATAACCAGAATTTCACCATTTATTTTTTAAAAATAATTACATATATATTATAGCAAAAAACATTTATTTCAAGTATAAAAGATGTGTTTTTATATTAGGCTAAATTTTTAATTGTCTTTTTATATATATAAATATATAAAAATATATATATTTATATAAATTCAGTTTTCGGTTCAGATTATCAAACTCATATCAAACTCGAAACCGAATTTGTAGTTTGGTTCGGTTCAATTTTGAGAAATTCGATTCGGTCATTAGTTCGGTTCGGTTGTTTTCGGTTTGGTTCGATTCACTTTTTGGTTTTTCTGGTCACCCCTATTGTGGCGTAAAAAATTGGTGAGTTGTTGTTTTAAGTCGACCAATAAGCTGAAAGCCCAATCAGAAATATGGGCTGAAATGTGCAAATAAGCTGAAAGGCTAATCAGAAATATGGGCTGAAAGGCCCAAATAAGCTGAAAGTCAAATCAGAAATATGGGCTGCTTATCCTAAAACTATGGGTGATGGGTCTAATGGATGTCATGTAAACATGTAGTCCAAAAGAGAAGCTATTAAATGTTTAAAACAATGTTACATGACTTCAAATTTGTGAAAATAGTTTCATTGCCACCATTGATTTATCATTTATGTGTGTTTCCGTAATAATGTCTTCACTCGTATGGTCGAAAATCGATAAAGAGGATCATAACTCATTTGGCCCAAGGTGGTTTTGTAGACCTACTGTTTTATAAGCCCACAAACCCGAGTCACCATTAGGTCAAGCAACTTTTTCTTCTTTTCTTGTTGCTAACTATCGTTTCCGACCGTTATTGTAAGCAATGAAAACCCCGTAGGTTATGATTTATTAGTGACCACAATATATAGGAGATTACATGAATGAAACCCTAACGGACCCTAAGCCCAAAAACGAGACTTAAGCCTATTTATCCTCTAATAGTTGGCCCCTCTAATTTCACATTACACACCCCCTACCATTAAAATAGTAGTCTAAAAAAGCATCCAAAATATTTACATGCACAAGATATAGAAACTTTCAAGAATAAGATGATCAACAAATCTTAGTATCAAAATTAGGATGTCATTTTCTATAAATGAAATATGCGCTCAGACACATATAAGCCATATGTAGTGAACACCTGCATCCTCTTATAAGAAAACGAGCTAAACTTACTAATGAGCAAACAAAATTACTCATCTTGCTGGAGGTCGAGGCACCCGAGACTTGGCCATCCATGTGAAAATCCCTACAAAGATAATTACCAAGCGAAAGAAGCTCTTGTTCTTGACAGAGCCCTACAACACAGAATAATCAAGCGTTAGCGAAACATTCACCTGGCATAAACTCAAAATGCATTTAACTGCTAAAAGCAAACGCATATAGATCTCATTTATACATACTACATACTTGAGGCCAAGATGCAGCACCTGTGTGGATCTCCTTGTGCAACGCAGGTGCCTACAATATTAGATAATATTGGAAAAAAATTAGCAAACTTTGTATAGTACAAGAAACTACAACAAGAAATAGGCGACAAAGTGAGAAGTATACCTTAGCACAGGCAGCCAAACATCGGAGATAAAGTTCGTTTTCTGGAGACTGAAACAATACATTTCTTCACAAATTAGAACTGATTATTATGCTGAGATACTATTATATAAACTTTTGAAACTTATATGCACAAGCAAAGGAATTATACCTCATCTACAGCCTTTTGAAAACTGATGCAGGGCATGTTCGAGCTCCAACTCCTCTGGCTTAGCCGTCGGTTCTTCGGTCAACACGTGAAGTCAAGT